>LPNX010609061.1:11012-66709 GCA_001517045.1 Pseudotsuga menziesii
TCTAATTTATATTATAGAGTCCAAGTTATTTATAAACAACGAGTACCATTGAGGGTCTGCATACCCTAGCCTCCACAAAACCCACTAACACACAAGTTCTCACATAAGTTATGGCCTCGGCCAAAGAATGTTTTAGTACATAGTGTTCACATAAGTCACGGCCTTGGCTAGACAACGATTTAAAACACAACTCAATTTCCACCTAATAACCAGATGCCGTAAACAAATAAACTACAAGCTATCGTAGTACTGTGGGAAGGCTCATACCAATGATGCCATGACCTTTACCCACGGTGTCAAGACATTTCTTTAACCGACTAATAAAAGGCATTTATGCACAGAGCATCCGGTAAGGTGTATGCCTATGTCCATTAAAAACCCCAACTTATTTAAATACAGAGCTAGATAAAAACGGAGGAGGAAATCGCATACACTTCAAACCATTATATTTTATAAAAGCAACGCTTACATATATTTACACAGAGATCCCAAATGTCTGTACACAGTCGCCTTTGTATCGCCTTCGAAGGCCCAGAGCAAGGTTTTACACAGGCGTGTCAAGCTACTTCCAAGGGATACATTCAAAGAGTTTTTTCCCAAGGAACTTTTTCCAAATATTTTGTGTGCTAAAGTATTTTTGAAAAGAAGTTATTTCTTTGCAAGAAGTTTTTTCATAGATTTTTTTCCAATATATGTTTGCAAAGTAGGTTATTTCTTTGTAATGGGTTTTTTCCCAAAGATAATTGATCTAGATCGGTGTTATTAGAACTTCCAATAGTGAGGATCATTCTTTCATAGTTCAATGAAGCAAGAATAGCAAATACAAAGAGAAGTAAATTGTGAAAGAGAACAAAACAAAGTCATATAATGAAGATGAAAGTTCAAATCCTACTAATGAAGGTTCAATGAATAAATTCAAGAAGAAAGGAAGTACATACAAGTTTTCTTATTGCAGCAAGGGATTTAATATTGAGAATAAATATTTCAACAATAATATGAACATTATTTCTTAGCTTCTTGAGAAACACAACATCGAAGTTCTGTATGAGCTAGAGAAGCATGTTGATTCCTTAGAACATTGTCATAGTGCACAGTTCCAAGATGATATAATATATGCCTTGAGTGCCAAAGTTAAATCCTTTCCTCGTATATATGATATAGATTTACTTTCTGATATATTAGAATAAAAAAACTGAGTTTCTTTCTTTGATAATCCACCTATCAGTATTCTAGATCCATCTCCCAAGGATTGTGATTTTTCACTAGATCTTGACTTGTCTTTAAGCAACTCTTCCACACTCCATTTAAATGATAATAATTCTGATTTAGAATAATTTTTGTAGGATGATATGCATGTTATGACACCATCCATACCACCATTCATACCATATACCATACCTCTAAATACTCCTAATACTATACAAGCTCCAAGTTTAGTATTTGATTCCTCCACTACTACATATGGCTCAAAAGTCCCACGACAGTTTTCCATGAATAAGTTAAAATCAATTTTTTGGGGGAAATCACATACACCTTCTTATTTATTTTCAAGCGGTACAATCAAAGAGTTTTTTCCCAAGGCACTTCTGCTAAATATTTTGTGTTCTAAACTATTTTTGCAAAGAAGTTATTTCTTTGCAAGAACTCTTTTCATAGAGTTTTTTTACAAGATATTTTTTGAAGGTAGGTTATTTGTTTGCAATGGGGTTTTTTCCAAAGAGTTTTTTTTTCAAGGTATTTTTGCAAAAGAGTTATTTCTTGGCAAGGGCTTTTTTCAAACAAAAAAAATTGTCCAAGGTATTTTTGCAAAGTGGGTTCTTTGCAATGGGTTTTTCCAAAGAGTTTTTTTGCAAAGTATTTTTTCAAAGGATTTTTTTTTCCAAAATATTTATATAAGTTGTTTTTTCAAAGAAGGCTTTTTTTAAAAGAGTTTTTTTTCCAATTGTTTTACAAAGAATATTTCTTTACAAGGCGTTATTTTTTTTTCCAAGGGTTTTTCAAAAGGAGATTAAACAATCATGGGCTATAAAAGAAACCGTAAAAAAAAGTGATGACGATGCTAATAGGGAAAAACAAAACCTCATAAATAGAGACAAAAGAGAAAGGGTTGCAAAAACAAAAGAGAGAATTGAAGATATAAGAACAAATTTACATGACATTGTTGATGAAATGGAAATTGAAAATATGGTACAAGAAGAACAAATGGAAGTTGAAGAGACCATTTTTGAAGATGTAAATAGTGATTTACATGTTAATGCTAATGAAGTCAATATTGAAGATCAAAACCAAGATCTAGAAATTGGACCTCGTATCTATATATCATGTATTTTCGAAATTCATTGTTTATAATGAATTTATTTTTGGACATATGTTAAATTAAATTTAACTTGATCTATAGGTACTTTCACCATTGATGATGAAATGTTAGAAGACATTGATTGTGACAAATATGGAGAAAAATTACCCATACATGTTGCACGAAATTGTGCTACAAAAATTTATGATGATATTCTCAAGGATTGCTCAATAGTAGGACAAGCGCAAATTTTGAGATGTTTATTGGTGTCTAAGAAGTTAGAAGGTGCTACGCCATTATTGGGTATTCATAAGGTGACAAAAGAGTCGAAACTGAAACATAATGTGATAGAAAATATAGGTGATGCAATAATTTTTTTTGGAAAATCCAGAAATAAAGATACCATTGCTGCACATAGAGCAATTCAGACAACAATTGTTTCAGCTAGTACTAGAAAAAAACATTTGACAATACAACTAGCACAAGCAATTGGAACCTCAAGAAAGACATTATACAAACATAACAAATTTAGAATGCAAATAGATCAAAATCATGAACTTGCTTGCTGGGCAATTATTTGTAGACAACCTTACAAAGATAGAATGGCAAAAGGTGTTAAATATATTGTACAAAAATATTAGTTGGAACATGCTCAAGTTTCACCAAATTCAAGGGATGTGATATGACAAATAGTATCATCAAATGTATATGAAATCCATCCAAAAGATATAATGGAAATGACACAAGTACAATTGTTCAATAAATTCAAGGAGGATCTTTGTGGAATTAATATGTCGATCACTACATTTGTGCAACAAAAACTATGGTATGTTAGACATATTACTATACGTGACACATGTTGTTGTCATTATCATGTGCAATTTCAATTATATTACGACATGTTTCTTGAATTTGGTAAAATCTTTTGGACAAATTCACCACCTCCGCCCACAGTATGTGAATTCATATCTCAAACACTATGTGAGAAAAATCACGATGAAGTATTTTATAATAAGAAATGTTTCAATGAAAAACATTGTCATGGTTGTGGAAATATTGTTTTATTCCACAATAAATACACCATCTATAATGATCAGTCTCTTTCAAATCTAACTGTTGATTGGAGAAGATATGAATACCACAATTATTCTACAAGTTCTAGTGATGCACATTCCAAAAGAATTGAATTGCGAGAAGAAAAAATATGTGTGACAAATTTTCTCAAGAAATTTGAAAGTGAAATTTATAAATACACCAAGCATTCACATAGATCACGATGGAAAGGCATTTAATTCAAACATTCCCGTGAAATTTTTCTAGCTGGAACAATTTTGTCTATGGTTGATTTTGCAGAAAACTACACATTTACTGCACAAAAAGATATTCAAAGTGAATACTATCATTCTGACCAAGTTTCGATATTTGTCCATGCTCTATATAGACATTCTCAATAAGATGTTAATCGCATTGAAAGTACGTGTGACAATCGATATGTGATTAAAGAATATCACTTTTATATCAGCGATGATTGTACACATGATAAACATTTTGTTCAACATTGTATTGAAATTGTTTTCTATGATTCACTAAAAAGTCATAAAGTTAAATTCAATGAAAATTGGATATGGTTGGATGGATGTGCGAGACAATTTAAATCTTCACGATCGTTTTTTTGGTTATGTCGAATTCATAAAGAAATGAACATTAAACATCGCTGGAATTTCTTTGAAACTGGACATGGAAAAGGTGAATATGATGGTGCAGGAGCATGCATAAAAAGAGCACTTCGAAGATGGAAAATGAGCCATTCTTCTAGATGATTCCATTCAGCTTCAGGGATTGTCCAATGGATTAAATCAAATCTAGGCCATGATTGTAGTCAACAATCAAAAGATGTGCGTAGGTATGTACATTATTTTTTAATTTATATTAATTGCCAATCTTAAAAAATGTATGTACTAACATTGAAGTATTTGTACACTAACATTAAAAGTTGTCATTTGTGATTTATCATTTATTGTGTAGGCTTTTCTGGCTTATTGGGGTCCAATATATAGATAGATCAATACCATACAAGTCTAGCACCATACAACTTCACTCTATTCAAACAAAATCCTTCCAAAACGTGTTTGTATTTGACAATAGAAAGAAATCATGTTTTTGTCATATTTGCACTGAAAATGTTGAATCTATAGAATTTTGTGAAAACATAATGAACAACTACGTAAAAAATTGGAAACACACAGAGATTAATCCAAAAGGGATAATGCCACTAGCAAGCATAGAAGAAATAGAATAAGGAGAAACAAAAATATCATCTGATGGCGATAGAATTTAAGATCTTGTTAGATAAGGTAATGATGTTGTTGATTGTTCAATGTTGTCCATCACCTTATGTTTATATAGTTAATTTAATTCACTTAAAAAATCCAGTACCAATTGTAATTTTCACAGGAGATGTTTTCGCTGTGATTGCACCTTTAGACAATAATGAAAATGTAAAATATTGTTTGATGCAATGCACTGAAGGATAAATGAAGTTATTGGAGGACAACAATGACAATGAATTTACATACGAGAGAGGATCCATCATTTTAAAAAGCTATTTTTTGCAACAGACCCGTATGATTGAAAATTATGTCTAATTTCAGGATTATGAACCTGATGTTATATCTTGTGCGTATAGTCATTTAGTATGTGCATCTCGAATAAAATTGGTACAAGTTCCATAAAAAAAAAACTTAAAAAATAAAAAATGGAAACTTTCCAAATATGACCATGAATGGATAATTGAGGACGACATTCCATTGCAATGTTTTTAACTATATCATTTCTTGTTTTATGTTAATATTGGCTATCATGCTCAAAGATGGATTGATGTTTTAGAATTCATAATAATTGTGTACTTAGTCATTTGGTATGTTACCTTATTAGAATTCATTTTAATGTTTTTTTTAACAGAAACAGAAAAGAGATATATATAAAAGTAGCTGTGCACAACTATTCAATACATAGAAGGTGGACCAGAGTATCTATGCTTATCAGAGAAGCAGCACAAAGGGGTTATCGACTGAGTTTCCCTAAACACTTCAAAATGAGTCTGTTCAAAACTTTTAAAGCCAGCGGTTGTATAAACCCTTACATACTGTTTGCACAAGAAAAGACAAAAAAACATTTAAACAGAGCTATACATAATAAAACTAAGGATTGCCTCTTGGCTGTAAGACTAATTCCTCCTCCATTGGAAGAAGCACGACATCATCAGAGGCTGCATGGACTCGGCTGCTCCGATTCATGGAGATGAATTTATGAAGGTCCTCTTGAATCTTGTCCACCTTTCCCAATAATTCATGAATACTGCTCTCATTATCGTCAATGCGAGAATCGTGATTGCTAATCTGGAGCGAGGTGTAACTGACTGTGTCCTCCATCTTTTTAACCACCTGAGCCATCTCTCTATTGTCCATTACGCTGATGGAAAGCAGCTCGTACAGACGCCTTAAGTTCTTCTTGATATCCATAAGCCCCGCATTTTCACCATGCTGGGCCATTTCGCCAGCTTCTGTCAATAAAGAGATATGGGAAAACTGATTCTGAATGGAAGGAGCAGGACTTGAAAGGGAAAAAGAGCTATTAAAGTAGGCACGAAGCACCAAAATCTCCTTAAACAATAGAAACCCATTTCTTCCACAAGCCAAGGTTCCCACGTCTCCCTCTTTCCACCATGTACACCTGCAACCGATGACCAAGTTGTTTCCCCAATTGCCGAAGAGATAGCCTGGACTAAAAGAAGCTGTCTGCAAAACTGAGAGAGAAATACACAAGCACGGGGAGAAGGCTGCAAGAGCCACCCTTTCTTTCACGACTGAACGAATAATGGGAAGGACCTGCCACGGGAGACCTTGAAAGCTCCCTTCTCCAAATCCTGGGATGATATGCAGAATAAAACACAGAGCGTCGAATGATCCAGGGCCAGGAAAGGATAAGGAGTGAAGAAACATATTGCTTCCAACAGAAGCCATAAGGGAAGCCGAATTGAATTCTTCATCATGCGAGGGGGAAGTGCTTAACACCCTGAAAGGAAGTTCTTTTAATACCAGAGCATTCGAAAGCTGAGGGTGCAAGCGAAGGGACCATGTGGAAGTGGAAGAAGGAGGGGAAGGACAAAGCAATAAAGGAGACAAGACGACGAAGAAGAGGGCTGCGAAGGTTGAGAGGGAGAGATAAGGCATGAGAATAGAAAGAAGAAAGGAGGGGGGAGAAGAATAAGGGGGGGGCCAAACAAGCCCAAGAGGAAGGGGAAAAGAGATGAAAAAAAGGAGGGAAAGGAGGGATAAGGGGAAGTGGACGAGGAAAGGGAGAAGGATGAAGCAAGGAAACAAGGAATGAAATGAGAGGGAGATTGACTCTATTTTCCATGGAATTAGGTATTGAAGGGCTAGAAAGGGGGCTTCCAGCTCCACAATTTAGGGGATAAATTTGAGAAAAGGGCGATTTCCATTCTGACAATACTATCCTTGTGAGAGAGCATCTCCCCCATTAGCCAGGATATCAGCAGCTGAATTATTGTGCCAGAGGATATGATATGCTCCATATCTGCTGGACATAAGCAACTTGGATTTTTCATAAAGACGCCGACATTTGATAGCTCCTGCATTGTATCCATTAATTAATTTATAAATGACATGCCTAGAATCCCAAATAATCAAGGCCTTATGAATTTTCTTGAATTTGAGAATATGGAGGCTCTGAATAAGAGCCATCCACTCAGCTTCATTGTTGGATCTGATGCCGAGCCCCCAAGCAAATGTATGTTCCACATGTCCTCTGGGATTCAGGAGAATCCCCCCTGCACCTGCCTCCCCAGGTCATTTTAATGTTACCTTAGAAGTTATTCAACTTTAATTTATTAAAATTCAGAATCAAGTTGCTAATATTACCTTAGTAATAAAAACACATTAGAATTCAAAATCAAGTTGCTAATGTTACCTTATAAAATTTATGGATTGAGCTATAATTTATTAGAATTCAGAATCAAGTTGCTAATTTTACTTTAGTAATAAAAAATATTCCTATCAAAACTTCCTAACATTCCTAACCTTTCCTAACATTCACTCATACATTCATATATTTACGCCTATAAAAACTTCCTAACATTACTAACATTTCCTAACATTCATTCCTAACATTCCCCACATTGATTCCTAACATTCTCCACATTGATTCTCAACATTAGATTGCATCTATCAAAACTTCCTAACATTCCTAACATTCCCTAAAATTTTCAACTTTTCAACACTAAAAATATGTTACATCTACAAACAAACATAAATTTACTAATACATACATTCATATATTTGCACCTATCTAATATTTTCCCCAATACTATGCCCACTAAATTCATTATAGTAATAAAATTTTAGCATGAAAATTTGGCGATTTTCCCGCAGAAATGCCAGAAAATTTGTGCGGAAGAGACCCGATGAAGAGAAGGAAACTTTGGGTTTTTCGAAGTGGAATTTTTCTCAGCAAATCCCAACTATTTTAGCAGATTTCAGTGGACTATTAGTGGATTATAGGAACATGGAGGAGAGAATTATAGACACCTCCAAGAAGCAGTATTCCAGGAGAACAGTGTGGTAAATCAAGAGGTGGTTCAGCCATGAGAACCCATGATGGGTACGATGCTCAAGATTCCTACGAGCGTGCGAGAGATTCCATGGGAGAAAATCACTGTAATATAAATGATGACATCGAATCTAATGGAAGTAGATTCCAAGAGACACCATCAGATGTTGCATCCACCATGAGAAGCTTGGTTAAATCCCAAGAAGAGAAGCATCAGTTGAATGCTGCTATGTTACAGAGTTTGACAGATTTGTAGAGCAAGATAGATTCTGGATGAGGTACATCAAGACCAGAAGGCAGTAAGAGCAGCACTAGGAGAAGGAGAAGGAATTCTAGTGGATCATCTGATTCTGAAGAATCCAACGAAGATACAAGTTCACCTTCTCATAAAAGGAAAAGAATAAGGAACCATAGGGATCACTTTTGAGGTGAATTTAGGAAAGCTAAACCTCCTACCTTTGATGGTGAGATAAAGACTGGACAAGAGGCTGAAGCTTGGCTTCTTGGGATAAAGAAGTACTTTCAAGTGCAGGATTACTCGGGAAACATGAAGGCAAGAGTTTCCATATTCAATATGAATGGGAGAGCATCCATTTTGTGGGAACACTTTAGGCAAGTAAAGAGGATTGATGAAAGGAAACTGAAGTGGAAACAATTCAAGAAATATTTCAGGAAAAAATACATCTCTGACAGGTATTATGATGACAAGATTAAGGAGTTCCATGAGCTGAGATTGGGATAGCAAACCATGAATGAATATGCAAATAAGTTCCTGTAATTGTTGGGGTATGTTCAATACATCAGAGATGAAAAAGTGAAGGTACAGTGGTTTCTGAGTGGATTGCCTCAGTCTTACAAAGATAGACTTAATTTTTATGAACTAAGAACTCTTGAAGAAGTGATAAGGACCCCTAAGTATTGTTATGAGCAAAGCAAAGGTAAACCTGGTTACCATAAGGCATGGAGGGACAAGAAGAATGAGAAGTTTGATCAAAGGAAGAAAGGATTCAAACCTTCTAGATTTAGGAATTAGCAGAAGCAGCCATCCCAAGCTTCGGGTAATCTAGTTGGAGTGACAGGTGGAAAGCCTAAAGATCCACAACAAAATAGAGGACCACTTCAATGTTGTAGATATGGAGGATGCCAGATGCGCATGACTTTACCACTTGAGAATGAGAGTGCAAGGCCGACATATAACATTCAGGAAATAAAAACAGTGGGACAAGTAGCAAGGGAAATCCCTAGAATTTATGTAGCACTAGAGGACTGCCAGGAAGGTCACCAGTCAGCTGTGGTTGAAGCAGCAGGTAAGATTGTTGAACAATCTGTTTCTATTTTGATTGACCCTGGTTCTACTCACAGTTATATCACTCCTAGGATAGTGGAGATTTCTACTTTTAAGAAGGTCAAGCATAGAAAATCTTGGTTAGTTCCGCTAGCCACTAGGACTAAAATAAATGTCACTGAAGTGGTGGAGAAATGTCCATTGGTTATGAATGGATTGATCACTTCTGTAGATCTGAATGTTCTCCACTTGGTTCCTATGTTGTTCTCATTGGAATGGATTGGTTAGAAGCTCACAGAGTGAAACTTGACTACTATAACAAAAATTTTGAATGCATGGATGAAGAGGGAAACCTAGTAGTTGTGAAAGGTATTCCAAAGGTAATTTCAGTAAGATAGTTTTCAGAAATATAGTTGAAAAATTTCTATAGGAAAGTTTTCCAGTTGTATGTAGCTCATATTCTGGAACCAACAGGAGGTGAAACTCCTAGGTTGGAATACTATCAGGTGTTATAGGAATTCAAGGATGTGTTTCCTGATGGGATTCCAGGGCTTCCTCCAAAGAGGGACATTGATTTCACCATTGAACTTGTGCGAGGAATGGCACCAGTGTTCAAGACACCCTACAGGATGAGTATACTGAAGATGCTAGAGTTGAATATGCAACTGAAAGAGTTGTTGGAAAAGAAGTATATCTGACACAGTGTGTCTCCTTGGGGAGCACTTGTTCTTTTTGTGAAGAAGAAATATGGTACACTCAAGTTATGTATTGATTACAGACAGTTGAATAAGGTTACTGTGAATAACAAATATCCTTTGCTAAGGATTGACGACCTCTTTGATCAAATGAGAGGAGCAAAGGTATTTTCAAATATTGACTTGAGGTCTGGTTACCATCAGGTGAGAATCAAGGATGAAGATATTCATAATAATGCCTTCAGGACAAGGTATGGGCATTATGAGTTTGTAGTGGTACCATTTGGTCTCACAAATGCACCGGCTACATTTATGTGCCTTATGAACAGTGTCTTCAACATGTATTTGGACAAGTTTGTTATTGTTTTCCTTGATGATATTCTTGTTTATTCTAAGAATGAGGAAGAGCATGAAGAGCATTTGAGATTGGCATTGCAATTGCTCAGGGAGCATTAGCTATATGCAAAACTGAGCAAGTGTGACTTTTATAGAGATAGATACAGTATTTGGGTCATATTATCTCAGAAGAGGGTATATCAATAGATCCTGAGAAGATTAAAGCCATTATGAATTGGCCTACTCCCAGAAATGTGACAGATGTAATATCTTTTATGGGACTTGCAGGATACTACAGGAGATTCATTGAGGGATTTTCCAAGGTTGCACATGTCATCAATTCTTTGCAAAAGAAGGGGATAAAGTTCGAATGGACTCTAAAGTGTGAAGAAAGCTTCCAGCGGTTGAAGGATCTTCTCACCAGTGCACCAGTATTGAAAGTTGTCGATCCAGAGAAAGATTTTGTGGTATGTACTGATCCATGCGGACAAGGGATTGGAGGAGTCCTTATGCAGGACAACCACGTGATATGTTATGAGTCAAGAAAGCTGAAGGAGCATGAGAAGAACTATGTCACTCATGATCTAGAGCTTGTAGCCATAGTACATGCTCTCAAGATGTGGAGACATTACTTGATAGGTAGAAGATTTGAACTCAGAACAGAATATTGTGGTCTGAAGTATCTATTTGATCATCCTACTTTGAATGCTAGGCAAGCAAGATGGCTGGAATTTTTATGCAAGTTTGATTTTGAAATCAAGCATATAAAGGGGAAAGAGAATAAGGTAGCTGATGCACTCAGCAGGAAGGTACAGGAAATGCATGTGGCATCTCTTAGTATTTTCCAATCAAATTTGAGGCAGCAAATTGTTAATCATGTTTCCTGAGATGAATTGTATGAACAGGTAAAAGACAAATTGCAGGGGTAAAGTCTTGAGAAGAGGTATGAGGGATATAAATTGGAAGAATATGGGATTCTTACTTATAAAGGAATAATTTATATTCTAGATGTAGCCGATTTGAGAAGAGTTGTTATGGATGAAATCCATCAAGCTCTATATTCTGGTCACCCCGGATATCAGAAGACAATTGCTACAGCTAGAAAGCAGTACTTTTGGCCAGGTATGAAAAAGGACATGGCTGAATACATTTCAAGGTGCATGAAATGTCAACAAGTAAAGGTTGAGCATCAACATCCAGCAGGTTTGTTGCAGCCTTTGCCAGTCCCAGAATGGAAATGGGAAGTTATTTCCATGGATTTGATTACATGATTGCTGATGACTTGGAGACAACATGATTCTATCATGGTTGTGGTAGACAAGTTGACAAAGGAAGCACATTTTATACCAGTGAAGTCTACACACAAGACTGATAACATCACAAATATATTCATGAAGGATATTTTCAAATTGCATGGATTGCTGAAGGTGATAGTCTCTGACAGAGATGTCAAGTTCACCTCCAATTTTTGGAAGGGGTTGTTTGCAGATTTGGGTACAAAGCTAAACTTCAGCACTGCATACCATCCTCAGAGAGATGGGCAGAAAGAGAGAGTTAATCAAGTGCTTGAAGACATACTTCACATGTACGTGATAGACAAACCCACCAAGTGGGAGGAGAACTTACACTTGGTATAGTTTGCTTACAACAATAGATAGCAGGCATCCTTGGGGATGAGTCTGTATGAAGCTTTGTATGGAAGAAGGTGTAGGACACCCATGACTTGGGATAATCAAGTGAATAGGATTGTGCTTGGACCAGAATTGCTCAAAGAAATGGAATAAGAGGTTGTAAAGATCAGTAAGAATCTGAAAGCAGCATGGGACAGAAAGCAAAGCTATGCGGATAAGCATAGGATAAATTGAGAGTTCATTGTTGGGGATCATGTTTACCTCAAAGTGAAAGCAAAGAAGAGTTCCTTGAAGCTTGGAAGTTGTGCCAAGCTGTCACCAAGATATTGTCGGCCTTTTGAAGTGCTTGAAAGAATAGGGCCCGTTGCATATAGACTTGCATTGCCTGCTAGTACTAGAGCTCATAATGTTTTTCATGTCTCTTTGCTTAAGAAATATGTACATGATCCTAATCATGTGATAAATTGGGATGTGATTCAGGTGGAATGCGAGGGAGAGTTCCAAATCGAGACAATGTGTATCCTCAACAGGAAGGTCACAATGCTCCGGAACTGAGCCATAGGGAAGGTAAAGGTGCAATGGGAGCACTATGGACCTAAAGAGGATACATGGGAGCTGGAGGATGCCATGCGATTGGAACATACATTTTTGTTCAATTCTGCAAAACACTGAGGCGATACCAGTGTAGCATTTTGTTCAATTTTGTAAAGCACTGGGGACAATGCTATTGAAGGGGGAGGAGAATATAACACCTCGTTTTTGACCCCATTTGCATTAAAGTATGTGATGTATATATTGTAATGAATCGTGGTGTGGAGCTGAAGGCAAAAGCCCCACCACCGATTCAGTTGTGTTATGTTTCAGTGATTGGACTATTACCGATGGTATATTGGGATATGCGGCATACATATTAAGTTGTGGCATCATGTATCTACTATGCATTTTAATTAAATAACGCAACCAGCTATGTTGAATGCAACTAAATTGAGAAGGGGTATGATTCTCATAAGGATAAGGAGGGGAAATGGTAAACCCTAAGGCATGGGGGAAAATCCATGTGTCACCACTCTTTTTGATTTGACCATCTTCCCTTGTCTTATCCAACTACCACTCTAATGTTTTGATAAGTAGTTGAGGCAATTATTGCTGGGGTGTGGAGTGTGGAAGGATTGTTAGTCCTTTCCCACATGCACACTCCACTAGCAAATCGAACCTCACATTAGGCAGAGAAGCGACTATGCCCACGATCATTTTACTCTCTCCACAATGTGCTGAGAACACTCCCACACTCCCCACTCACTATTTTGGAATTGCCGCTCATCCTCTTGTAGGGATACATCTTGTTCCTCATGCAGAGGATTCTTTTATGCGGGGTCTCACGTAGCCAGGGGAAGCGGTTTCAGCTGTCATTCACATTTTCCACAGAGTGGTATCGAGTGTGTATTTCATCTGAATTCTAGGGTCTGGTGTAAATTTCCCTCATGCACAGGTTGGGAAACTATTTTTATTCCCCATTGTGGTCTGTGAAAGTTCCTCGGTGGCTTCGTTGTTTAGGGCAGGCTGTTGTAGGTTGCTTAGGAGTTGTTTTGGCCACGATAGGGCCAAGAACGACTCAGGAGTCATTTTTTCCTATCCAAGCTGTAAATGATGGTTGACTTCGTGCATGAAATGGCTGGTCTTCGGACTATGTTAGGAGTATGGATAAGGGATTTGTTTGCTTGATAAACCTAGTGTGTTTGGAAACCACACAGATAGATCTAGAGGGCTAGATTTCTTCTCCACAACCCTTGAATAGCACTGGAAGGGAGGTCAGGGCCTGAGGAACTGTGTAGCAGAGAAAGGACTGATTTCCTTGTGTAAGGCATGTGTGGGTGTTCTAGAAGCCACGCTAGTTTTGGTGCAGGTGTCCTTATCTCTTCAGTGAGCTCACCAGCATAGCATTTAGCCTTTCCTAGCTCCTGGATGGCCTGATAAACCCAACTGTGTTGGCTTGGCGGATCCATTGTTTGCCTGATAAACCAAACTATGTTGGCTTGGCATGTTTTGTTATCTTGGATATGTGTAAGCCTGCTAGTTCCTTATTCCTTGGGGGATCGTGCCTGACTCAGGGGTGGTAGCGTTGTTGAGAGATTAAGGAGCATGTTGGCCTATGGTTGGGAGGAACGTTGCAGTGACGTAGCTTGTTGCGGATCAAGTTCTCTATAAGATAAGTATTCTTTCCTAACTTGCATATGCAATCATATTTACAATTGATGAATGATGATATACATGTTAAATGCCAATTTGTATATGCATTGATGAATGATTGAATGCTGATTGATATGTTTTGCTTTCGTTGTGTATAGGAATGATTATGTTTCAAAATATGTTTAATCTTTTAAAGTATCACGATTCTGCATTATATATATATATATATATATATATATATATATATGTGTGTGTGTGTGTGTGTGTGTGTGTGTGTGTGTGTGTGTGTGTGTGTGTGTGTGTGTTCACGTTCATGGGGCTAGATGCCTAGATGTTTGATGTAATGTAGCATCTTGTTCACTGGTTGAAGGGTTGGGGATGCTACAAGCAGGTTATCGAAGACCAATGTTGTCAACACACTTTACATTCGATCCCATCGCAAATAATGAACTGCATAAGTAAAAGAGAGAGGTTCCTTAGTTCAATTTAACTAAGTAAGCCTACATAACCAAGTAATACCTTACATCTCAAATTTTCATGGGAGAACAAGTCCCGCCACTCCACCACTTTATTCCCATCAACAAAGTTAAGTTAGTTTATACTTAATAATGAGAGTACACATGTGCAGAAGTAAAACAATGAACTATACAATTCATTAACTCACGGACAATAATAACTAAGATGTAAAAATAGTATAAATAACATAAGTAAGACGTAAGAAGTAAATGAACTAATAATCATTGAATGGATAAGAGATTGACAAAACAGTATGATCAGTTTCTGAAGAGATCGAAATTTTAAGTAGTGCATGTAATTCCGCGGGAGTAATAATGATCCCCTTCGGGTAGTTTTTACTAGCCTATAATTATTTATTTATTTTTCAATTTCTGGGGACATTACAAGTGGTATCAGAGCCCATTTTCAATACCGAGAGACTTATGGGTGCACCAGGCATTCACACAGAGAAAATAAAGTATGATAAGTAAATTTTGTTACTAACAGAAATTTTGGCTGTTATTAAAAATTTTTGTGTTAAAGGAAATTTTTTACAGCGCTATTCAGTTTATGAACACTGAGGAAGAAAATAGCTGACAAGAAGAAATGACCACCCCCACTTTGAAAGTGAACTTGGTGGTCGAGCTAAAATCTGATGTGCTGAAAATTTTGCACAGTCTTCAAGCTGAATTGAAGAGTTTCAGAGAGGACATTCTAAATGAAAGAAAGGAACAACAAGCTATAAATGAAGCATTATTGCGTAATATGATGGGAGGGATCCTGTAAGGTAAAACTACCCAGTCCACCAATACATCCAAAAGAGAACCATACCATGAGCGGGCCAGCAGCCCAAGAGAAGCAAAAAAATAAAGTACACCTGAAGCAACTAAAGGAGATCATCACAGTCCCGCTAGTGATGAATCACTTTCTCCACGAAGAAAGAAGCAAAGAAGCGATGACAGTCTTCAGGGGGAGTTTCAAAAAATAAGATCATCGACCTATGAAGGTGAAGTAAATACGGGAGAAAAGGCTGAAGAATTGTTGCTGGGAATGAGTAAGTATTTCTAGGTTCATAACTATTCAAGTGTGGTGCAGGCTAGGCTTTCCATCTAGACCCTAAATGGTAAGGAAGCAAGATGGTGGAAATATTTAAAGCACACCAAGAAAGATGAGCTCCTAGAAATAAGCTGGGAAAAATTTCGGAATCCAAGAAAAATACATGCCGAAAATATTCTTTGACCGCAAGGTAAAGGAGTTCCATGAATTGAACATGGGGTCCATGACTATGCATGCATTTATAAACAGATTTCTAGATCTGCTGCATTATGTACCGTATATCAAAGAAGAGAAGGTGACGACACATCAGTTCCTAGGATGTCTTCCTCCCATTTTTTGGGATAGGATAGAATTTGACATGCCAAAGACATTGGATACTATACTACACAAGGCCCGCCTCTGCTATGAGCATGGGAAATTAAGGCAAGAAAACTAGAACCGAAATTGAGAAAAGTATAGAAATGTTTCCAATAAGCACAAGCCTGGGTCAAACCCGTAGCCTTATAGAAAGAAAAATAACAGCTTTCAAATGAACAGGAACTTCAACAAAACTGGTACGAATCCTTATGTAACATCCCCTAATGGTAATAAGCAAGTGGCAAGTTGAGCCAATGATACCCCTTAGCAATCAAGTGTTTTAAGTGCAACGAGCCACATTATGCTCGAGATTATAAGCAAAAAAACAATGGAGTCTTGTATAATCTGGAAGAAGAAACTACCGTTGAGGATATAGAGGGAACCATGCAAATCTATGCAGCATTAAGTGGTCGACAGGTAGAACATCAAGATACAATAGTCGAGATCGAAGGTAAGATCTTGAACACCTATGTTTCAATAATTATTGATCTCGATGCTTTCTGGAGCTATGTTGCACCTAAGATTGTTGATTTATGCAAATTAGGCAAAGTAAAGCATGATAAACCTTGGATGGTACAGTTATCCATCGGTACAAAATGAAAGGTTTCGACATTTTTTAAAGAATGTGAAGTAAACTTGAATGGTTTCCTTACTAAGGTAAACCTGAACATCCTACCTTTATGATCGTATGACATTCTTATCGACATGGACTAGTTGGAACAACACCATGTCATGCTTGATTGTTTACACAAGTCTACCTTATGTACTGATAGCCAAGGGAACTAAGTGAATGTTCAAGGAATCCTAAAGAAATTTGATGTAAGACAAATCTTTTCCTTACAAGTGAAGAAGTGTGCTAGGAAGGGTTGAAAGTTTTTTACGGTGAACATCCGAGATGTAGAGTTGGATAGAGAACAACACATATAAGACTTCCCCGTTCTTGAATATTTCAAGGACATATTTCCCGAGGAAATCCCTGGATTACCTCCGAAATGAGACCTACACTTTTCCATCAAACTGACCCGAGGATAAGTTCCATCCTCCAAAACCACTTATCACATGAGTGCACCAGAATCGCTGGAACTCAAACTGTAGTTGCAGGAATTGGTAGAGAAAGGGTACATCCGATCTAGTGCAGCACTGATTTTTTTCATAAAGAAGAAGGACGATATGATGCAGATGTGCATTGATTATCATCAGTTGAACAAAATGACTATAAAGAACCACTACCCTATCCCCAGGATTGATGATTTTTTCAACTAGGTGGGAGGAGACAAAATGTTTTCGAAGATTAACCTGCGATCCATGTACCATCAGGTACAAATCCTAGACGAAGATATTCCCAATACCTCTTTTCGTATGAGGTATAGGCACTACGAGTTTGTAGTGATGCCGTCTGGGTTGACTAATGCACCCACAAACTTTATGTGTATGATGAACAACATGTTCAGTAAATATCTGGATACAATGTTTGTACTAGTATTTATTGATGACATTCTGGTTTATTCCAAGAGTTAAGAGGAACATGAAGAACACCTTCACATAGTACTTCAAGTGTTGAGAGAACATCATCTCTATGTTAAGTTTAGTAAATGTGATTTTTAAAAACCACAAATTCACTACCTCGGTCACATCATATCCGAGGCAGGAATAGTTGTGGACCTAGAAAATATTCGAGCCATAAAGGATCGGCCTACCTCGACTAGTGTCACTAACGTTAGTTCATTCTTGGGATTAGCCAGATATTATCAAAATTTCATTGATAACTTATCAAGAATCGCTTGCCCCATGACGACTTTACGTAAGAAAGAAAACAAGTTATTATGGACTAACAAGTGTTAAGAAATTTTTCAGAAGCTTGAGCAGCTTTTGATGACCTCACCAGTTTTGAATATTGTGGATCCCGATGGGGATTTCGTTGTATGCATGGATTCAAGAAAGGAAGGACTTGGAGGAGTCCTCTTGCAAAATGATCATGCGATCTATTATGAATCACATAAATTAAAAGAGCATGAGCAGAATTATCCCACATAGGATCTTGAGCTAGCAGTCATTATCCACTCTCTGAAGATGTGGAGGCACTAACTCATGGGAAGATATTTCCTTCTAAAGACTAATAATATGAGTCTAAAACATTTGTTTGATCAACCTGATCTGAGTGCAAGGAAAGCTAAATGGTTGGTTTTCCTGAGTGAGTATCACTTTGAACTAAAGCACATTAAGGGAAAACATAACAAAGTTGCCCATGCTTTGATTCGATGAAGTCATATGATATATTAGGTGACCCGGAGTCAAACTGATGCATATTTGCATGAGAAGATTAGAACGACCAACAAGGTTGACCTGTTCTATGTGGAAATACTCAAGAAGGTCCAGGAGGACCGGTTGTTTCAACAATAGAAAGAATACAAGGTGGATGACTCTAGATTACTATGGTCCAAGGATAGATTGTATGTTCCATATGGAGGGGACATTCGGTCCAACATCCTCATATAATTTCATATGGAATCCTATTCAAGGAACCCAGGATATCAAAAGATGATATCTGTCATCAAGAGACACTTTTTTTGGCCCAAGTTAAAGGCCTACATTGCAATGTTTATTGTGAAATGTCAGGAATGCCAGCTAGTTAAAACTGAGCACCAACATCCTTCAGGATTGCTACAGCCACTACACATTCTGGAATGGAAGTGGGAGGTTATCAGTATGGATTTTATTACTGGCTTACCGAAAAGTAAGAAGCGAAATGATTCCATCTCCGTAGTCATTGACAAGTTGTCAAAGGCAGCACACTTCATTCCCATGAAATCGACCTACAAGGCCGTGAACATTGTCGATATCTTCCTAAAAGGTGCCTAAGAGGGATATTCAGATTGCATGGGATACCCAAAGCAATTATCTCAGATCGATATGTTAACTTTACAAGAAACTTTTGGAGATCTTTATTCTCTGGATTAGAGACACAACTAAACTTTAGCACTTCTTATCACCCGTAGACGGATGGGGAGAATGAAATAGTAAACCAAATTGTTGAAGACATGCTTCAAATGTATGCCATGAACAACCCTACCAAGTGGGAGGATTATCTGAACCTTGCAAAGTTTGCATACAATAATGGGTATCAAGATTCCTCCAATATGAGTCCTTTTGAAATACTCTATGGACGGAAGTGTAGGACGCCAATTACTTGGGACAATCCGGTGGATTGTCTCATGTTAGGGCCTGACCTGTTATTGGACTTGGAAGAGTTAGTTACCAAGGTCTAGGGAAACCTTAAAGAGGAACAAGACCGTCATAAATGTTATGTGGATAAGAAAAGAAAAGATAAAGACTATCAAGTAGGCGATCATGTCTACTTAAAAGTGAAAGAAAAACGGAGCTTGTTGAGCTTGGGTAGGTGTGGTAAGTTGGCACCTAGGTTTTGTGGACCTTTTGAAATTATGGCCAAGAAAGGACTAGTGGCTTATGAACTAGCATTACCTGTGCACATAAAAGTTCATAACGTTTTCCATGCATCTTTATTAAAGAAATATGTTTATGACATTAAGCATATCATTGATTTGTCCTTATTATAGGTGGAACTTGAGGGGGAATTTGCCCCTGAGCCTTTGAATATATTGGACAAGAGAGAAGTGTAGCTTTGGAAGCACACTGTGGTCCAATTTAAAGTGCAGTGGAAGCAATTTGAGGTAGATGAGCCTACCTGGGAGAATGAGGCCACCATAAGAAAGGCTTACCCCACCTTGTTTCATGATATGCTTCAGAGTCCCTAGAACACTAGGGACGGTGTTGTACTAAGCGGGGTAGGATGTAATATCACAAATTTTGGACCTACCATTTATAGGTATGAGCCTATTGATCATGATGATTATATTGATGTTTTATTTTTGGGTCAAAGACCCCACTGCATATGAACATGATGATTTGTTTTCTATATTGGGCATAATTCAATTGTTGATGATATATATGTATATATATGTTTGTGTTGGGTGTGGACCCTGAAGCACATGATTGATGAAATGTTTGTGTTGGGAATGGAACCTGAAGCACATGATCGATGAGATGCTTTGTGTTGAGTGAGAGGCTCTAGAGCACATGAGTACTTACAAATGTGTTGACCATAAAGCTCCGGAACACATGAAAATATAATTGGACATGTTGGGCATAAGATCTAGAGTATTCCATGTTGAGGTTGAGAATAAGCTCTGCAACACCAAATCTTTGGCCATTGTATCCCTAGGTGTATTGTACAAGTACATCCTAGCATTTAGTGTTGAGCGAAAGCTCTGGAATTGCACTATGTTTGTAACTCCCTGCGATATGCATTGAGTATGGGATCTGGTAAGCAATAGGGGTTACTGAAAATAATTTAATAACTTCCAAGTGAAAATGGTTCGAGAAAAAAATATTGGTCATCATCATACTTATTTATAAGTGATTAAATGAAATTTTCTAATTTTGTATTCTCATCAAAGTACTAAAGAGCTACCACATTATACGAGGGAAATCCAACATGCAAGGATGTTTAGAGTTGCCTAGCCTAGTATACCTAAGCCATCTATCTACTTGACCCTCATAAAGAAGTGTTGTTAAGTCTAGGGATCATGCTACATGATGCCCGAAGACAAATGTTAACATAGTATTTTAATACTATGTATTTAATACATAGTATGTATAAAGAATTAATTGTGATTATATATATAATTGAATAAAGAAAGAAGAGAAGCTCCACCAATTATTATTTATTATTAAAAGATTAATAAATAGTGAAATAACTATGAAAGACTATCTAGGAACGAGTTAAAAGTTCCTAGGTTAATAATTAAAAATTAACCCAGTAAATTAAAAAGGGTTAAATCAAGAAATCAAGGATTTCTTGATTTAACTGCCCCTTTAACTGAAAAGTATGCCTATAAAGACTCAATCCAAGCAAAGGATTGGGGTTCTAATTTTTCTCTTGGAGAATTATTATTCTTCCTATTTTTTGGCTCTCAAGTGTTTTCTTGGAGCACTTTCTCTTGCAAGGAAAAGAGGACTGATTCAGAATCTGAATACCAGATAGGAAATCCTACCTTAGGAGCTCTAAGATACTTGCATGATGCAGTCTAGCATGGGGGGATCTGGATTTAAACCAGGAACGGTTCTGGGTCATGGTTGGGTGGAACATGGTAGTGCCCAACTAATTTGGTCATCAAACAGAGCTCAGATCTGCATTGAATTGTTAATGCTAGTTATTTAAGTGTGCAGGTGCAACCATTGACAAATCTTCAAATTCAGGTATGAAACCCTAGAAATCATATTCTATTTTATTTCATAAATATTCATTACTGTTCACATTAACTAATGGTTGCAAATGTAAATTCTAATCCTAAGGGTTAAGTTTTATGACTAACAAACATCTAGGGTCTGTAATTACAATTTACGAATTTTATGCTCGAGAAGTTTTATTGTATGTTGTTTATGTTCAGGGGGATATCCTTCATAAATATTATTGTATTAACTAGGTGTTGATCTTAGTATTATGTTTATACTATTTTCTCTGTATTTAATACTCTGCTGACATATTTCATTTGTCAGCACAGGTGTGCCATAGAAGTTTTAAATAAATAGTTCAGTAATAATTAACTAAATTATTAATTATGCTAATCTATACATATTTATATTTTAAACTAGATATACTAAGAACAGATTTTGTATAAACTATCAGGTATAAACCTTTATAAAAATTATCTATGCTTTTATTCCTAAAATTAAATAATCCATCTAATACCTCTCAAGGTCTGTAATCATATAACAAAATACATTAAAAATACTCCACATAAATGATAACCACATTAAATTTAATCAGAGGGATATCGTGGCCATCAACATGGTCCTTATCAAGACTCTGCCATAAAATCTACAGTCTTAACATCTAAATTAAAATACCATAAATCACATGCATTATATCTGTAAAAATCCCATATAAATATCCATCTATACATAACCATAAATCAAGTTACATAATTCAACATCATAACATAAATCCATTTATTGAAACAGAAGCACGAATCAAATCCTGTGGGCATGCAAGCCCAGCTTGTGTTATTCATCAAAATACATTATATTACATTAAAGACATCATTGCCAACAGAATTTGCGACATATATTCCCATGGATGCTAAGACCTAAGGCAAAGTCATAATAAAACATCCCATACTTATTGTATATACCAACGACAAACCCAATCCTTTAATCACACTCACATAGTACACGTTGTACAATCGTATGTGGGCTATGGATTATAATTAAACCCTTTAATTTATATTACAGAGTCCAAGTTCTTTAAAAACAACGAGTGCTATCGAGGGTATGCATACCCTGGCCTCCGTGAAACCCACTAACACACAAGTGATCACATAAGTTACGGCCTCGGCCAAAAAACATTTTAATATAGAGTGCTCACATAAGTCACATCCTCAGCCAGACAATGATTTAAAACACGGTCCAATTTGCACCTAAGAACCAGATACTGTAAACAAATAAACCACAAGCCATCATAGCACTGTGGGAAGGCTGATGCCAATGATGGCATGGCCTTTACCCACACTGTCAAGACATTTTTTTAAGAAACTAATCAAAGGCATTTACGCATAGAGCATCTGGTAATGTGTATTCCTCTATCCATTAAAAACCCCAACTTATTTAAATACAGAGCTAGATAAAAACGTAGGAGGAAAATGCATACACCTTAAACCATTATATTTTATAAAAACAATGCTTACATCTATTTACACAGTCGACATTTGAAGGCCACGAGCAAGGTTTTACATAGGCGTGCCAAGGGGCTATGGCACCATTTCCTGCAATGGTGCAGCCCATGGCTATAAAATCCTGAAAACCAAAACGTTAATGAGTTACATTACCAAAATATGATTACACAGAGCCAAATCGCCTAAGAAACAAATTTTAGCATAATGCCTTCATCTTAAAAATAACCAAGTCTATATTCAAATCCCGAAGGAGAAATCGATTTCTCTACAGCATCAAACCCCAAACAAACAACTAGTCAAAATGTAGCTCTGCCACAAGATTGAAGGGTGACCAGCATAAACTCATTTAGCAGGCTTACTATGGCTATGAATGTAATGCTTGGAGCCAATGGTGTTGTAGACACGCTGCTCCTCTGTTTCTTTCGACACCTGCAATAAACAACCAAATTGGGATGAGGAGTATGCCACAAACCGTAAACCAAACTAAAGTACAAGTTTATAACTTCACACGGGAATACCTCACAAGCTGGAGGTCACCTCCATGGCCATACCTCTGCGCAGATCCAAACAACATAACCCTAAGTGAAAGATGCAATACACAGCCATCGTGAGCCAAGCCTAAGGGGAAGGCTATCATGCTTTCCCACAAGCATTAAATGCACCAAGATGGAGTCAATTAACATTTCAACAAACCCACTCCCATAGTCACGACTTGTTACAAAGTATTGATTATCACCACCCTTCATACCAATGATTAATCCCTGTAACGTACGGTTTATACCATATATTATGTCACCCCAAACTCTAATGCCAATGTTAATATATTACAAAGCTTGTTCTATGTTGGTATTACCATAATACTTAGTCATAGGTTCAAATAGTCCACAGTTTAAGACCCTTCCTTAGGAATGTAGATAAGGTTTAGTCCATAGGTTTATAGCTTAGGGTTTAGTACCATAGTATTAAGGTGTTTAGGATTAAGCACCATGGCATACAAATTATGCCATGTAAATATCTCGGACAATCAAATCCAAAGCTCTGGACTCAAACCATTAATAACCTACCAATAAAAGAATATAAGGAATTGTTATAGCTGATTTTACCACACATGGTGGATCACACATTTATGGCCTTCCCTATCCCTCTGTAGACTCTTTGGACCCCATGGACCATTTTTGTACCTTTTATGTTTCCAATATCATCCCTAAAAACATGCATTATTTTCCATACGTGACTTTTAAACCTATTCTCGCATATATACGTATATATGACCCTTAAACCCGCGTACATCGAGATGTGTGAAAAAGGCCAAATAGTTTTGGAGTTTTCCTTGATGTGGAGCCGAGTCACTTGTCTCTTGGCCTTCCATATGCCTTGAGATCACTTGGATTCAACCTTATATTACCGCATTGAGGCACTATATAAGGAACCCTTTGGATACATTGAAAAGGAGAGGAATTGAAGAGCAAGAAAACTATAGTCCATTGTTGCCGAAGCTTATACTTGAGTCTACATCCCTTTGTCCCTTGAAGAAATTTGTGTTCTTCCCAAGATTTCCTTTGCTTGTGATATTTATATCGAGAGATGGAGGATTGAAGTGGTGGAGGCCCAGGTGGAGGACTCAGTTTCTTCGGTTCACCAACGTGCCAATAGAGGTTGTTATTCTTGTAATCTCTGATTTATATTAATAGAAATATCTTTTCATGTCCAATAATGTGTATTTAAATGAATATTGAATCCATGGATGATTTTAAATGATTATATGTTATTTATTATATATGCTAGAGTAGGTCTAACATAATTATATAGCATGCTTGTCTTGTTTGCTGATTGTTGAGAGAGCAAATTGCTAACACAAGCGAGATTGGAAAATCTCAACGGGGATCTACATCAACCATCCGGAATAAGGTATGTTTCGAGATCCTTTAGTTTTAGATGTTTATTTCTCTTGCATATTGGGAAGGGATTGATTTATGCGATTAGTCTGTCTGTTGGGGGTACCCTAAGCCATATTATTTTTTCTCCATAACAGAATTGGCGACCATACTGGGGAGTTCCTAGTCATTTCCTTTGGGGGTTTTATTTGCATTCAAGGTGCTTCAATTGCTTTGATTTCTCTGTTTTTGAGTTGGGTCTGGGGGCATGCTTGCCTAGTAGTGTCTGATAGGAGTAAATTTTGTCTCAGCTTGTCTATTTACCTACTTTTTTATCTCTTTTTCTTCCTATACATGAGTTTTGTCTTCACAGTTGCGTGTACATGCAGTATTTCCTGGAATAGCCGCATATATACACGGATTTTCAACACACAGTCACGCATGCCTTGAGTTTTTCCTTTTTGAGGAATATTAAGTGTTGCTGGGTGATTTTGGATGATTGTTGAGTCTTCTTGGATGCTTCTGGAGTCTGTATACACCTCTGTTTCTAACCAGAGACGCTTTTTAGTTTAAAATTTTTGAAAATGTTCTTGTCATTCCATTTTCTATTTTTTGTTTTGGGATTAGTGTAGTAGGTCTCTTTTACCTTAGATATTTTCTTGGGTACCTCTGACAGTGCTTGTAGAGTCATACTTTTTCTTTTTATCTCATCTTAATTCAAAAAATACAAAAACATGTGCTTTTTGCATCATTATTCATTATTGCATTTTTCATTTTGCATGGTACTTGCATTAGGTTTGCTTGGAGAGTATTAGTCATATTTTCATATAGGAATGATTTCATATTCATTTGAAGGAAAAATTTTCACTTCACGTAGTAGCATACCCCATTTTTCATTTGACACAGTCGATTTGCATTGATTGTTAGGTGTGCATTTTTCTTCTTGCTGTGTCATAACATCATTAGTTGCACGACCATTTTCCCTTTTTTGTAATAAGTCAATTAAAATAAATGCATAATAAAATGAATTACACTCTTTTCTTTTATAGGATGCACCAACAAGATTAGGTTTTAGAGTCTTGGAATAGTTCATTGTGAGTAAATCCTCCAAGACCACTAAATGAAATATTTATGTGTCTATCCTAATGAGAGTGTGAATTTCCTTTATATAATTAGTGTTTCTCAGGATCCTCCTCTTACAAGGGAGTTAAGCACAAGGTAGTGTGAGCGTTTATTGATTGGGATGACCCCTGGTCACAACTGAGTAGCACCAGAGATATTTCCAGGATTGCATCGTATCTGGGGGCTCTTTCGAGAGTTTCGGGCTTTGCTACCCTATCCATACGGTCAATCCCTCCTACAAATGTTTTTCTGAGCATTGATTATATTGAGGTGACCTTAGTTTCTTTACCTAGGTTATCAGGGGGGTACTTCACAGAGGTTATTCTACAGGTGTCATGGCCAAGTAGGGGTCAAAAAGCATAGTCGCTACATGTGTTGAAGTTGAGGGCCACTATAATTGGTTACAAACCTCTACTTGTTGTCTATGGGAGTCTCAAGCCTCTCCTAGGTGACACATACCTGCTTCATTCAGGAGCTCGCATATCCTACCCTTTTTTGCTTTTGATTTGGCTTTACAGTTTGTAGGTGTATGGTCTATGGACACTAGTTTTCCTAGGGTTTGCGTAATTAGATTGAGTCTTTTTTATTTTTGAGTCATTGTGGATTTGGGTGCAGCACTTCGTCGTTCTTTCCATTTACCAGGACTTTTGCCTTCCACGTCTCCTTCTCCTTTGGGAGAGAGAAACAGATAGTCCAGGTGGACTACTTCTCACTTTGATTCACACACGATGGGAGATCATGAGGATGAGATTCTTGAGATGTCTTGTCCACTTCACGAGGTTGGGGATGTAGATTCTACTCTTTTATATGATCCTTCATCGAAGATACCTTCACATTCTCATTATGATTCCTCATTCATGGGTCATAGGTATTGGTTTCCAGGCAATGAGACTCATCATGAACCGACAAGCACTAGTCATGTTTGTTATAAAATTCTTGATATCCCTATACCTAATCTGGCACATCATGCTGAGTCAAAAATTGAACCTAACACTATTCTTGGGGGCACTCCTATTCCTTTCCATGCAGAGATATTTGGGAGCACTAGTCACATTACACTTTCCATCCGAATGGTGGAAGCTACCTCACATGTCCATCCTAGACCTAGTGTTAGTACTCATATGCGGGTACCAGAACCAAGATGAGTGACCATAGGGAACACTACTTACATCCCTTCACATGTGCCTTCATCCCCAAACCCTACTCCTTTGAATGAATTTTTTACAACCCTTCCTCCCCCTCATTCACGTGGTCCTTCGGGCCGAAATATCGCTACTAGCCACATTTGTACTGCGACTGCTTGCACAGTATGATCTCAGAGTCAAGTACCTCCCGTTGTCTCAGGAGGTCATATTCCTATTTCTGGATCATCTAATGATCCATAGGAAGGATTTTCCCATATCTCTAACTATGGAGCTTCTCATGGGACATCCCATGGGACACCTTATGGAGCTTCTCATGGACATTCTTATGGACCACAGTATGGACAAAACTATCAACCCTATGGGTACGGGTATCAACAACCTACTTACTCTTCCAATTATGGATTTGTAGCACCGCATAGTCAAGGTAAACCACATCATAATGCTTCCATGTAGCCCTATATGGGTCAAATGGGAGGAGGATATTATGGCCAAGGCCATGGTATTTATAGTAATCAACCTTACATGAACTAGAACTATCAGGGAGTGTGGCATAGACCGGATCAACCTAGGCTCCCTTTCCTTGCAATATTGAACTTACCTAACTTATCGAGACTTATGAATGATCCGGTATCTCATGACCCAGCTTGGTCGGCCACCCCTAACAAGCTTCCTTCGGACATTCCCAAATTCGAGGGAAAATCTGGAGAAGATCCTAGTGAGAATGTCACTACCTTTCACCTTTGGTGCTCTTCCAATTCTTTACATGACAATTCAATCTATTTGAGGCTATTTCAATGCACCCTCACCGGGCCGGTAGCGAAATGGTATATAGAGTTACCAAGTGGGGAATTCATTTTATTCGATGACCTTTCCATGACTTTCCTCAATCACTTTCAGCTACCCTTGCATTACAACATTGGTAGAGAACTCTTGTCGACATTTCGAGAAGACAAAGCCACACATATCTCGGATCGAATTCAAGAGTGGAATAGACAAAAGTAGTTTATTAAAGCCTTTATACCACCAGAATTACTCATTGAGTGGTTCCTCAAGCCGTTGTTAACTTACATCATGAAGGATGTTTCTACATCCTGAGTCGAAAATGAGGAACAAGCAATCTTTAGGGCACAAGATTTGGATTTGATCTACGCTCAATCCAGACTTTTGTATGATATTATACCTAACACTTTGTGATCTATTTTTGATCCCAAGATCAATCCTGGACCACATGTCGATGGCATTGTGGGTTGTATAAGTGCCAAACCTATGGATTCGGTTGTGAAACAAGTGATCCAATTGTCTATTAATCAATCCGCGTCGGGACAAGCCACAACTTCGTCTCAACCCACCCAAACAACGAGTGTAATTTCTGTGCAATTATCAGACTAGAAGGGCAACCAAAAGCATGAAAGGAATAAGAAAAAGGGTAAAAATAATCGTAAGGGTGGGAACAAGAACAAAAATGCTAATGACAAGAATGCTCATAATGCTGGGGGGACAAGCGGTATAAATGTAAGGTAAATTTTCCTTGCAACTTTTGTAAAGAGGAACACCTCACTCACTTGTGCCCTCATATGGAATATGTCTTGAGATTCATAGCACAGGGCCCAGCTGTGCTAAATAATCCTTTACCCCATAATCAAAATATTAACTCGAGGACCATTGATGCTCATTGTGCATCGGGTGGAGATCAAAATCCACCAAAATTCAATGCAGGTCATGGTTGCATCAACATGGTACGTGCTACTAATTTTGTGACTCATGCGAAGGATTATGGTTCGTCACAACTGGACCTTGGAAAAGAACCCGCTCCACTCGAGATCCCTTTGCGTATCAAAAACCCTATGGATAAACTTGAAGTTGCACCTCGCATTCCTAAGGGAGTCCTAAAGCATTCAGGGCACAATCCTAATGCTCGAGCTTCCCAAAACTGCTCCATTGTCGAGGATTTGGGCCAAACTCCTTGTGCGATGTCTGCGCTTGAAGTAATTCAGAGTTGTCCTCCGCAAAGGAAAGCCTTGCTTTATGATCTTGGTGTTAATGATGATAACTCTTCTTTCATTATAAAATTTGAAACCATGGGACTACATCCTCATTTTCCTTACTATGTGTCTCTTTTGATTCACGTAGAGTGTCTTAATATGACCGTCAAACACACTATGATTGATGAAGGCACTGTTGCTTCTGTGATGTCTTTGTGATGTTGGAAGGGTTTAGGTTCTCCCGAGTTGTCTCAATCCACTACTATGTTGACTTCTTTTGATGGTAGATCATTTCGTTTGCATAGGATTCTCCTTCTCTTAAGGTCCAATTGGGAGGGAAGACCGTCGCAATCGACGTCGAGGTGGTTGATGCGCCCCTTGACTACAATATTTTGCTGGGCCGAAATTGGATGTATAGTATGCAAGTCGTAGCCTCTTCTCTCTTTTGAGTGGTATGATTTCAATTTAATGGGAAGATCATTATGATTGATCAGACATCATTCCCTAATCTGATTGTTAGTGCATCATCAACAACTTCTATCCTGATTATCGATCATTCTCAACCGGAAACTGGGAGTGTGGGTATGGGTAGGTAGCTGTCCTATGCCCATTCTTATGATCGGATCTAATTTTGGTGGGGATTCATCCTCATTGAATTCAGTTTCTTTTCACACTACCCATATGGAAGATCCTTGGATTATTCCTTCAATGATTCCTTCAAATGGACATATCAAAATGGATGTGTCGTTTCCTGCAACAATGGTAGCATATCAAGCGAATCTTGATTATGTTGCAAAGCCTAGTCCTTCCTCTTCACGGATGGAGGAGGAAGACGCGTATGTGCTGCCTACATGGGATGTTGAGTCCTCTCATGCACATGATTTCCTCGATGATTTTTTTCCATCCGATGAATCCATTATTGAGGCCATGTCTCGGGTTGAGCCACCTTGGGAAGAGCTACATCATCGATCATATTTTCTTCCCAAGCTTGAATGTATGGAGTGTGAAGACTTTAGGGTGATTCTTAGAGAGAAGATTGGTATTCCCATGGTTCCATTAAGCTCTCCTGGTCAGATGGCTGATGGGGACATGGAAAATTTATCACCTACTATTTCTATCAATATTTCTTACGATCCTGGCAAAGTTGAGAACGTCTACATCGGGGCAGATTGTTCCCCTAATGAGATCAAGGAGTATACTGAGCTATTTAAATAGTTTCATGTAATCTTTTCTTGTTCATATGAAGAAATGCCAGGTATTGACCCTCATATTGTCGAACATGAGATTAATACCTATCTGAATGCAAAGCCAGTTCTACAACATTTGCATGCAGTGAATCCTAGAAAAGCACCCACTATTAAGGCTGAGATAGAGAATCTATTAAAAGCCAGTTTTACCTATCCCATTCCCTTGATGAAGTGGGTTTCAAATCCCATTCCGGTTGATAAGAAGCATGGAGTGATCAGTATATGTACTGATTTCCATGATTTAAATCATTCTTGTCCTAAGGATAATTTTTCCACACCATTTATTGATAAGATTTTGGATGAGTGTGTGGGAAGTAAGGTATTCTCCTTCATGGATGGTTTTTTTGGATATAATTAGATTTAGATAAAACTAGAGGATCAACATAGAACTACATTTATTTGTCTTTGGGGTACTTTTGCATATCAAAAGATTTCGTTCAGTCTTAAAAACGTCGGAGGTACATTTCAGCAGGCTATGACCTTAATTTTTCATGATCTCAAAATGATTATCGAAGTGTATTTGGATGATCTTGCTGCTCATTCTAGTCTGAGAGTGCAACATCCATACCATTTGAGATTAGTATTCTAAAGATGCCGCCATTATCAAGTTAGGTTAAATCCTCATAAGTGCATATTTTACGTAACTATTGGTCGCTTGCTATGGTTCATTGTATCTAAGGAGGGTATAAGAGTTGATCCCTTAAAGGTTGAGGAAATACTTCAAATTGTCTCCCCCGCATAATATTAGACATCTTCAGTGTTTGCAAGGCATGGCGAATTTCTTGCAGAGATTCATGGTTAATTTTACCAATTTGACTGAAGGATTTATGCATCTTTTAAAGAAGGACACTACTTTTTGCTGGAATGAGTGAGCCCAAGAGTCCTTTCATGGTCTTAAGTGAGCCTTAGCATTAGCCCCTGTGCTTAGTCCACCTGACTATAGCAACGATTTTTTTGTTTATGTGGCTACGTCCATGGATATGGTTGGTATGGTTTTTGTTCAGGAGGATGAGGAGCTCCACAAACATGTCATATATTATTTGAGTCGAAACCTTGTTGATGTGGAAATTCATTATTCCCATGTGGAGAAACTTGCTTTGGCCATTGTTCATGTGGTTCAGAGATTTAGACATTACATTCTCCTTCACCAGACCTTGGTGGTAGCTCATGTCAATCCATTTCAGTTTGTACTCACTAGAAGGATGATCGAGGGAAAATACAATAAGTGGATTGTTATTTTGAAAGAGTTCGATCTCGAATTCATTTCGACAAAATCGAAGAAATCATTGATCTTTGTGGAGCTCATATCTGATTTTCCAATTGTGGAGGAGGAGGAGGTTTATGAGGATACGTTTGTCGATGAGCATATTTTCCTTATCTCAACTTTGGACCCATGGTATGGGGATATCATCATATATTTGAAAACATTGAAGGTCCCTACTCACCTTTCATGGGATGAGCGACGACGATTACATCATGTAGCTAAGAACTACCTTATAGTGCATAACACTTTGTACCGCCATGGGGTGGATTCCATTTTACGTTGTTGTTTAACCCATGATGAGGCTGAGGTTGTGCTGAATGATTGCCACAGAGGGGCATGTGGTCGTCATTTATTTGGGCTTTCTACAACCCAAAAAATATTGAAAGCGAGATATTTTTGGCCTTCGATCTTCAAAGATTGTGTCAATGCGGTCAATAAGTGTCACCCTTTCCAGGTGTTTGCACTCAATATGCGCTCACATCCTACTCCATTATATCCTATTATCACCTCTGGTCCCTTCACCAAGTGGGGGCTTGACTTCATGGATTGTAAATTCAGCTTCATCTAGGGGAATCATCACATTATAGTGGCTGTCGATTATTTCACGAAATGGGAAGAGGCTATGCTCATGAGTAAATCCAACGGTGAGACAGCCATGCATTTCATTTTCAACAAAATTATTACTCGGTTTGGCATTCCAAAAGATCTTGTCACTGACCATGGTAGGAACTTTCAAAATAAAATGATGGAAGAGTTGGCTTCAAAGATAGGGTATAAGAAGGAGTACTCCTCTTCTTATTACCCTTAAGTGAATGGACAGGTTGAAGTAGTGAATAAATCACTTAAGTCTATTCTCCAACGAACCATCACACAAAGCAAGACGAATTGGCATATCATGTTATATCCTACTTTGTGGGCCTATAGAACCGCAGTTAAGGCTACCATCATTTTCTCTCCATATATGCTCGTACCTAGGGTGGAGTCTATCTTGTCGGTTGAATGCGAAATCCCTTCATTGAATCTACTATAGAGCTTTTACTAGACACTTCCACATTGGAGGAACGTTTGGTCCACTTAGAGCAGCTTGATGAGCAGTGCCAAGATTCTTTAGTGGCTCTAGAAGTAAATAGGAATCGCGTTAATGTCCAATATGATAAGTTTGTCCATTCGAGGAAGTTTAGTGAAGGTGATTTGGTCCTTTTGTGGGATCAAGCTAAAAAACTCTTGGGGGAAGGAAAGTTTAATCCCATGTGGCATGGTCCTTACATAGTCAAACGTGTGCTAGAGAAGGGATCCTATGAGTTGGTGGATTATGAAGGGATAGCCTTGGCGAAGCCTAGAAATGGTTCTATCTTAAAAAATACTATGCATGATATTTAGCCAAGGCTAATTGTTGTATATTATTGTACATTTTTTGAATTGCATAGTTAGGTTTTCTTATGGTGATCGGGTTAGTTGATTAACTTTCGTTTCTTATGGCAGATGTCGATGGAGTCTTCCGCTTACATAGGATTTGCTGATGGTGCTAGCCATCATACTCGAAACTTAGCTTTAGCTGCTTGGGTGATTTATACTCCTACGGGTTAAGTATTATCTTCAGGAGGCATAGGTTTATAGCCTTCTTCGAACAATGTTGCTGAATATAGTGTTGTTATTGAATTATTGCGAGATTCCATTTCACATGGTGTTCTCTCTCTTGAGGTACGTCTTGATTCGTAGTCAGTGGTTTCATAGCTTAATGGATTCTATCATATTAGGGATCTGACATTATTATGAATATTCTTATGTGTAAGATTGCTAGAATGGAAATTTGAGAACATACCATACATACATGTTTCAAGAATTTTTAATCAAGTTGCTGAATCATATGCTAACTATGTGTTAGATTGGAATTTGTTTCATAGACCATAAGCATATCAAAAACATACATTTTTACACACATGTAAATAAATAAAATCGATCATCATAAAAGTTTTTCATCAAACATCCAAAATGTGACGTCATAATACATAAGTGTCATAATACAAAATTGGGGCTTTCGATCCACCAAAATATAATACACAGTAGTACAAAATGAAATACTCTCAGGTCTCTAAGCTTGAAGAGGAGGAGAGGGGTTCTAATCGTGGTAGCACACCATGGCTCTAGCTAGTTGTCGAAATAATTGAACCCATGCCCGTGGTACACCAACCACCTGGAGCTGCATGGCCTCAGGCAAGTCCTTGACTTGCGCGATGGGTATCCTATTTTTCAAGCATACAAAGTTTGTGTGGATGCTTTGGAGCATCTGCTCCGCATCCACACCCATAATTTCATCTCCCCTTCCCTTCCGTCTATAATGAGGGAAACCATCAGGTCGTCATGGTCCAACATCTGCATACACACGACAGATTTTCACTATGTGTCATCACACCAAAACATGTCTTTTGGGTCAATATATCAAAAACCAAAAAAAAATTAATAATTCAAAAAACTTTAGAAGAGGGTTTGGGATTCGTTACCTATGTCACCATATGCCGCTCCTGGTGGTAGGGGCATGTCTTAGTCTCCTTGGAAATCTATCCCTACATAGGGGTATTCATTGATCGCAATGATTTTCTGCTGCTACCATGCAAAGAAGTCCGTTGGGTAGGGGTTAGCCACCCTACCTCTACCCAGTCTGCACATAACATTTTCCCAACGTCGTTGGGTTGGATCTCAAACTTCGTGTGGAGGAATATCCACTCTAGGGCTTAGCCTTGGTACACGCTCAAGGAATAACGTGCTTAGTATGCTATCTAAACTGAATTTTCTCACCCTGCCCATATTGCAGTCACTGAGATGCTGCTTTGTGTTTCTCAATAGCGCAGTGCTCCAGTCATACATTGTGGGCCTCATACACTCCACTGCAAGCAAGCACCGAGATCAATAAGTATTGAAACAGAGGTGTTCAAGATCTTAAATTTGATCTCGACCATTGTATCTTGATGGTCTGCCTGTCGACCATCTAATGCTGCATAGATTCGTGGGGTTCCCACTATATCCTCAGCGGTAGGTTCTTCTTGCAGGTTATGCAACACTCCATTGTTCTTGTTCTTACATTCTCAAGCATAATGCGGCCCATTGCATTTCTAGCACTTGATCGCCAGAGGGGTAGCATTGGCTCCACTTCCCACTTACTTATTACCATTAGGATCTGGTACATAAGGTTTCATACCTGTTTTATTAAAGTTCCTGTTCGCTTGAAATATGTTATTTTTCTTTCTATAAGGCTGTGGGTTTGACCTAGGTTTGTGGTTATGAAAAAAGTTTCTAGACTTTTCTCTATTTCGGCTCTGGTTTTATTTTCGTAACTTCCCATGCTCATAGCAGAGTCTGACCTTGTGTAGTGTAGTATCCAACATCTTTGGCATGTCGAATTCAATCCTATCCTAAAAACTGGGAGGAAGATATCCTAGGAACTGCTGAATCTTCACCTTCTCTTCTTTGATATACAGTACATAATGCAGCAGATCTAGAAATCTGTTTATAAATGCATCCATAGTCATGGACCCCATGTGCAGTTCATGGAACTCTTTTACCTTGTGGTCAAAGAACCTTTCCGACATATATTTTTCTTGGAAAATATTTTGGAAGCTTTCCTAGCTTATTTCTCGCAGCTCATCTTTCTTGGTGTGCTTCAAATCTCTCCACCATCTTTTTGCCTTACCATTCAGGTTGTAGATGGAAATCCTAGCCTGCATCACACTTGAATAGTTATGAACCTGAAAATACTTACTCAATCCCAGCAACTATTCTTCATCCTTTTCTCCCATATTTACTTCACCTTCATAGGTCAGGGCTCTTATTTTTCGAAACTCCCCTTGAAGACTGCCATCACTCCTTTTCCTCTTTCTCCGTGAAGAAAGTGATTCACCACTAACAGGACTGTGATGATCTCCTCTAAGTTCTTCAGGTGTACCTTCTTTTTCTGCTTCTCTTGGGATGCTGGCCCGCTCATGGTATGGTTCTCTTTTGTATCTGTTGGTGGACTAGGTAAGTTTACCTTGTGGGCTCCCTCCCGTCATGTTATGCACTAATGCTTCATTTATAGCTTGTTGTTCCTTTCTTTCATTTAGATTTCCTTCTGTGAAACTCTTCAGTTTATCTTGAAGACTGTGCAAAGTTTTTAGCACATTAGATTTTATCTCAACCACCAAGTTCACTCCCGGGGTGGGGGTGGTCATTTCTCCCTGTTGGCTGTTTTCTTCCTTAGTGTTCATAAACTGAATAGTGCTATAAAAATTTTCCTATAACACAAAAAATTTTAATAGCAGCAAAAATTTCTGTTAGTAACAATATTTAATTATCATACTTTATTTTCTCTGCGTGAATTCTTGGTGCGACCACAAGTCTCTCAGTATGGAAACTGGGCTCTGATACCACTTGTAATGTCCCCAAAATTTGAAAAAAAATAAAAATTATAGGCTAGTAGAAAACTACCTAAGAGGATCATTATTACTCCTGTGGAATTATATGCGCTACTTAACTTTTGATCTCTTCAGAAACTGCTCATACTGTCCTGTCAATCTCCTATCCATTGAATGATTATAAATTTGCTTACTTCCTATGTCTTAATTCTATTATTTAAACTATTTGTACATTTAGTTATTACTATCCGTAAGTTAGTGATATGTATAGTTCATTGATTTACTTCTGTACATGTGTACTCTGTTTATTTAAGTATAACTAACTTAACTTTGTTGATGGGGATAAAGTGGTGGAGTGGCGGGACTAGTTCTCCCATGACGATCTGAGAGGTAAGGTATTACTTGGTTAGGCAAGCCTACTTAGTTCAATCGAACTAAGGCACGTCTCTCTTTTGTTTACGCAGTTTATTACTTGCGATGGGATTGGATGTAAAGTGTGTTCATGGCCTTGGTCATCTATAACCTATTGCTAGTTATTACGTTGCCTATCAACTTGATTTTTAGACTTGGTAAGTGTTGTTATCGTCAATTTAGCCATTACAGCTAAATTTCCTATACATTGAATTTTCTTCATTACGTCTTAAATTTGTCATTATGAAATGTCATTTATATCTTTTCATGTTAGGTATATTTTTACTATAAGCTCTGTTAACAAATCCTATGTTCTTTTATTGGCAGTTTAATTAAAGGATCGAGAGTAGACTTGAATTTGGTAAATTGAGAGATTTTCATGGCATACTTTTTATGCCATGGTGCTTAAGACTAAGAACCTTAACGTCATGGTGTTAAACCCTAAGCTTTAACCTATGTAATAAACCTTATCTACAATCCTCAGCAAGGGTATTTAAACTTTTGACTAGCACATCATATGACAAAGTATTATGGTAATACTAGCATAGTGCGAACCTAGCCTTATGGTAATGTTGATGTTTAAAGTTTGGGGTGACATAATATATGGTATGAACCATATATCACAGGGTTTAAGCAATGGTATGAAGGGTGGCATGAAACGATACCTTGGAGCAAGTCGTGACTATGGGAGTGGGTTTATGGGAACGTTAATGGGTTCCAACCTGGTGCATTTAATGCTTGTGGGAAGACATGACAACCTTCCCCTTTGGCTTGGCTCATGATGGATGTGTAATGCATTTGGCATTTGGGGTTTCATTTTTTGGCTCTGTCCAGAGGTATGGCTATGGAGGAAACCCACAACTTGTGAAGGTAAGCTTGCGCGAACTCATAAGCTTGTACATTAGTTTGGTTTTCAGTTTGGAAGGGATGGCATACTTCTCATCCATGTTTGGTGTTGACTTGGAGGTGCTGAAGGGGATGGAGGGAAGCATGGTTACAACATAGTGGGATGACAGCCTTGCATTCGTGGCCACGGTAAGCCTGCTCATCAAGCTTATGGGTGTCCTCCTTCAATCCTGTGGCAGGGCTATGTTTTGCATGGTTGTTTGGTTAGGTTTTAATACTATAGCAAATTCTATTTCACCTTTATGTCGTGAATTGATGTTTAGGCCATTCGGCTCTATGAAAGGTTTATTTTGGTTATGTAACTTGTTAGTCTTGGTGTTGGGCTTTTAAAAGCGATGGGCTGCACCATTTCAAGCAATGGCGCCATAGCCCATTGGCACCCAGTAGAAAACCTTTCACTCGGCCTTCAAATGCAATTATGTACAGACATTTGCGAAACTCTGTGTAAACTGATATATGGTTTTGATAAAATATAATGTTTAAAATTCATATGTGATTTATGCGATTTTACTCCTGCATTTTTTATTCGGCACTATTTGTAAATGAGTTGGGGTTTTGAATGGGAAAGAGGCATACCCTTACCGGTTGCTATGTGCGCAAATGCTATTGATTAGCTTGGTTAAAGGAATAATTTCGATGTCTTGAAAGCATGGGGAAAAAAGCCATGCCATTAATCGCATGAGCCTTCCCACAGTGCTGTGATATCTTTTATTTAAAATGTTTGTGGTAATTTTTATTTGTGTATTACCACATGTAGAGTATGACTTTGTGGACAGTGTGGGTATGGGCCATGCCGTCAATGGCATGTGCCTTGCAACAAACTGCGATAGTGTAGCATAGGGTTTATATTGGTAGTGACTGTGTAATGTAAATTAAATATTACTTGGCCGAGGCCGTGTTGTAGCTGGAGCCCCATGACCCCTCTGCTAGCGTAGGAATTTTAATTAACTCTGTAATTATCTTTAAGGGTTTTAATATTAAACCCCAACCCGCATATGAATTCCTATTAGCATGGCTTGTGTGAGAACGATTACGGGGTTTGATTGTGGTAAGTATAAATAAAAGGTATGGGTTGTTTATTTATAACATTGCCTTGGGTCTTGACATCCATGGGAATCGATGTTGCGACATCTATTGGAAACGATGTAATGTAATGTAATGAATTGAAAAGTTCAAAAGTAATGTAATGTATTTTGTTTATACTATTGTTCTTATTGTGGATTTTAATTTTGTTTGAACAATGGAGTTGTAACTTGGGAGGATCGATACCACGACCTCCGTTTATTAAATAGAACCTATGTATGTTAATACAAAGTTATAAGAAATGTTACTTGAAGAAGTTTTTAGATGGATTTATGTTGTGATAATGAATTATGTGACTTGGTTTATGATTATGTAAAAAGAATGGATATTAAATGGATTTCTTTCTAAGATATAATACATGTACTTAAGGTATTTTTAATGTAGATTGTTTATATGCTTACAGACCTTGAAAGGTTTTGGATGGATTATTTGAATTTATAAATAAATGCATAGATAGTTTTATAAAGGTTTATACATGATAGTTTTGTTTATATGTATGTATAGTTACTTTATAAAAGAATGAATCTCGTTGTAAATGATACCCTAGAGTAACTATAAATTATATTTATTCCTTTAGGTTACTCCTATGGTTAAATCTACTATAATTTAAAACACATGTCTCTACTCACAAATGTAATATGTCAGTAGAGATATAAGTAATAGATGAACAATTAAAAGACATGACTATAATTACCTATTCTACAGTATTAATTTCTGAATATGAAATTAATACAGAAAACAAATTTTAAATATGGGAGCCTAGCTATATACATCTTATGAAAAACATTCCAATCCTATGAATATTGAGGAGAAATAAGGACCCTAGCAAAATATAGGCAGCACTTTAATTAACTAGGGTTAGTAAAATATATAGAAGCTTTTACATAAAGCACCTTGCATTTACCCTAGAAATGCCTTTTGACATGCTAAGAACTCGTACTTGTGATTTATCTTCCTAAAGCTTCTTTAATGGTTGAACCTGCACACTATCATTTATCTCCCTCAAGCTCCTTTAATGGCTGAACCTACACACTTTTCAAATAACTAACATTATTAATTTAAGAGAGATCTGACCTATGATTTTGATGACCAAATCACTTGGGAACTATGACGTTCCTCCCAACCATGATTCAGAACCATTCCTGGTTCTAATCCGGATCCCCCCGAGCTGGACTCCAACATGCAAGTAGCTTAGGGATCCTAAGGTAGGGTTTCCTATCTGGTATTCAGATTCTGAGCGAGTCCTCTTTTCTTTGCAGGAGAAAATTCTCCAAGAAAACACTTGAGAGCAAAAATAGGTAGAATAATAATTCTCCAAGAGCAAAATCATAACCCCCGAGCCTTTTCTTGGCTTGATTCTTTATAGGAAGAATTTTCAGTCAAAGGGGTAGTTAAATCAAGAAATCCTTGATTTCTTGATTTAACCATTTTTTTAAATTTACTGGGGTAATTTTCAATTATTAACCTAGGAACTTTTAACTAGTTCCTAGTTAGTCTTTCATAGATATTTCCACTATTTATAAATCATTTAATAATAAATAGTAATTGGCGGAGCTTCCCTTCTTCGTTTATTAAATTATATAATTAATCATAATTAATTCTTTATACATACTATGTATAAAGTACATAGTATTAAAATACTTGTTAGCATTTATCTTCGGCCATCATGCATCATGATCCCTAGACTTAACGACACTTATTCATGAAGGTCAATAAGAAACATGGCTTAGGTCTACTAGGCTACGCAACTCTAAACATCCTTGCATGTTGGATTGCCCTCGTATAACATGGTAGCTCTTCAATACTTTGATGAGAATACAGAAATTCAAAATTTCATTTAATCACTTATAAATAAGTATGATGATGATCAATATTCTTCTTGAGCCATTTTCACTCGGGAGTTTATTAAATTATTTTTAGTAACTCCTAGCGCTTACCAGAGCCCATACCCAATGCCTATAGCAGGGAGTTACACACATAGTGTAATTCTAGAGCTTTCGCTCAAAACTAAATGCTAGGATGCACTTGTATGATACACCTAGGGATACAATGTCCAAATATCCGATGCTCCAGAGCTTATGCTCAAAATCAACATGGAATGCTTCAAAGCTTATGCCCAACATTTCCAATTATATTTTCATGTGTTCTAGATCTTTATGCTCAACATAATTGTAAGTACTCATGTGTTCCAGAGCCTCTCGCTCAACACAAAACATCTTATTGATCATGTGCTTCAGGGTCCACACCCAACAGAAAAAATTCATAAATCATGTGCTTCAGGGTCCACACCCAACATAAAAATTTCATCAATAATGTGCTTCAGGGTCCATGCTCAACACAAACATATATATACATATATATCATCAACAATTGGCTTACGTTCAATATACAAAAAAAATAATCATGTTTATATGCAGTGGGGTCCTTGACCCAATATAAAATAAAACATCAATATAATCACCATGATCAATAGGCCTATGCTATAAATGCTAGGTCCAAAATCAGGGACATTACAGTATCCCTCATTTTGTGGGTTACTATGTTTCTTACTAACCTTGAGTACTTCAACCACAACCACTGAATTTGTAAGCCAATTCATTTTCCAATATATTTAATTTATTTTACATCCTATAGAGAACTGAAACACATGTTAAAGGATAATGATGTCGGGTTGTGCTCATTTTCTTTGATAAAACCAAAGTGGAAAACATCAAAATAAAATGAAATTTACTCAGACTACCTGGGTTGAGTTTATTGTTGTCCGTCTTTTTGAGAACTATGTTTCTGTATTTTAATCTTGAAAATTCAACAACTATTACATGAATTTTTCTTTTTAGTGTGAATGACCAAAAGGAACTCTTTTTTGATCTAGAACCGAAAGGTTTATTTGTAGAATAAGAATTATAAATAAATGGATTTGGGTAGTATTTTAATGCCTTTACATTTTTCCTATATTAAGATATGTACATTTTGTATTTTGCAATTGGTCATTATTTCCATAGTAGTGGGCTACAACAGTAACATCATTAATGGACTATGTGCTATCATGTTCCTTCACATCCTTTAGTTTCAAGTTTGATCCTGTGCAACAAACTCGACTTCCATTATTCCTTAAAAGTTAGATTTTATGTTCTATTTTTTATTGGCCACTTAAATCCATGGATTTTTTTTATCTAGAACCAAATGGTAGAGTGATGTTTTATTTGCAGAGTCAAAAATAAATGGATTGGACAATATTTCAATGCATTTACATTTTTCCTATCTTAATATGTACATATTGTTTTTTAATGATTAATCATCATTTCCATAGCAATGGGCTATCGCAGTAACATCATTAATGGGCTTTGTGGTATCGTCTTCCTTCACATCCCCCAGTTTCAAGTTTAATCATTTGCAACAAACTGGATGAGCATTATTCCTTACATGTTTTCTTTTGTGTTTTAGTTTTTATTGGCCACTTGAATCCATGGCTTCTTGCACTGAATTTGTTGAATCATGTGACTCTGAATTTGAAATGAAACAGGAAAGATGATATCAAAATGCTTGTTTGTATTAATTATTGTGTGGTTTTTGTAAATGTTGAATGTAGTGAATGTGAAATAGTGCTAAGCCATTAGGATTTTCAAGAATCAGGTAGATCTTATTCTATTCTTTATCTCTATTTTTCCTTAATAATCGTTTTGTCCCATGGTCTCTTGGCTTTTGTTTCCATCTCCATTATCAGACCAGTAACCTGTAGCCTCAGTCTTGGGATGTCTTCTAGAGGATGAATTCTGACATCTTAGTGAAAGATATAAGTTAAAATAGTGCAATATTGTAAAGTTGAACTTATTACATATATTGTTAATGATCAAATTATTTGATTTCAATGTGTATCAATGCAAGGAGAGTTCATACTCATAGTCAGACATCTACATTCCCATCCCAAAGTTCAAAGGTTGGCATCAGAACACCAAGCATACAATTCTTGCTCCATTTATCCATATCACAATGGAATAGTGCAATCTCTTTTTATAATTATGAATTAGAAGAAAGAGTAATCATCTACTGTTGTTTAAAATTGAAGATACTGATTGGAAACATTGAGGTGTTTTGCTAAGACAAATTGATAACATCCTTGTTTGCACAAGGATTTGTTGAGATAATTTTTGCGATGCTATGTTTGTGTTTTCTTTTTATACTCCTTGGGACCTATCTATATTGTTAGAATTAAAATTGAAAACAAATATAATTCAAAATTTGATCAAGGATGTTGGGTATTCTTAGCACCTAGTATTTGTACGGTCAAATAACTCAGTTATGAAATTTTCTGGTTCATTTTGAATTGTGTGGGATAGAATTACAAAATCAGAATTGCGTGGAGTATTTATAACTCAAAAAATTATTTGAATAATTTAAGACCCCAGTTTGAGTAGTTAGCTCTTAAACTAACCTCAGCTCCACCAAACTAAATTTTCATATTTCCCATTTTATATCATATTTCTCAATAGTTGTCATTTGGGTTGAAATGCATGAGGTGACTTTTAAAGTTATTGGAAATGACCTTTATACACATATTGGATCCCATAGGTGATACAAATCAGTCTAGAAAGAAAAAATCAAGTTCTAGTTAGTGTGAAAATAGTGAATGTAGTTCATGACATTGGATGCTTTGATAATATGAAGCATTGTTGTAGGTTGAAATATTGTTTGTTGTGCATTTTATGTATTCATGGATGATTGAATCCCATAAAAGGACAAATGAATATCCTTGGTGTAGAGTATCATGTATCCTGTATCCTTGTTGTAGAGTATCCTCGTTGTAGCATTCCTTGGTATGCATTTAAAGGAATTTAAATGATGAATACATACAATGACACAACATTTATGGAAGCATGAGTAGATTTTGACATGTCGTTTCATCTTATTTATATTGGAAATTCAACATTTGAATAGAAGGTTTCCATTATCCAAACTATTTAAATATGATTGTCTTTCTGTCACAATAAGGGGACATCTATGAAAGCACATACAACCATTATTCGTATCACAAATCAATGGATGAAGATCATACAAATAATGGCATTTGAAGTTGATAACAGTGAATCGTCAAGTTTACGGATTACTATATATATGTATTATTTGGAAGGGGTCGATGATAAAAAGGTAAGAGTGCTATTTTGATGCAGAACCAAAATGGGAGGGTATTGGCCTATACTAGACGGTATAATTTTCAATGAAAATTTAATTTTTTCCTCTATTAAAGTACTTTTTGTTTTTTCACAATCACCCTACAGATAAGATTTTATACTTGTTTTCACTAATATTCATATGGTAGATATTCTTTGTTACAACATTACAAAGAAGTTGGATGAATGGACATTCAAGTTGATAACAATGAATTGACAGTCTGGGTATTCGAGTTGATAATAGTGAACGGGAAATTCAATAGATTCCCATATATGTTATGTTTCATGTTTCAATTCATATAAAATTTTAAATATGTAAATATTAGTTTTTTCATTGTACTCTAAAATATTTTTGAAGACCTTGATACTCAAAGGACATTAATAAAATATTATTTTTTATGAGGGACAAAGTCCCTTCTCTAAGACCCTGTAATTGCAGATTGTGCATTTTGTATATCCACCCATTTTTAGTGTCAGTCTCTCTCCCTTGTCTCTTTTTTTCATTTCCTAAATTATTTAAATTATAATTTAATTATTTTATTTAGTATAATTAAATTGAATTTAAATGAGTATTTATTGTTTATATATTTATGTAGTAATTATTTTCTTTTGCATGCACTCATTTTATGGAAATCAAGGATTCGATATCCCATCCTGATGTACCATAAGTGTCATCTATCCCTGCTCTACTATAGCATGTGTGGAATCGTCCCAAAAAAAACTATATATTTTGGGATCTGACAAGGAGATCAAAATTCAATGAAGAATGCATCTACAATATACATCGAAAGAATAAAGGTGCATTACAGAATGCATGTGGGGTATCATGTCAATATACTTGGTAGAAATATAAAGGGGTATAAAAAATGTAAATGAAAAAAATGGATACATTCAATATATAGTGAAAATAGGGGTTTTTTAAATTGGGAAGGCATATTGGGATGGGGTTAAAAAACGATTTTGGGAGGTATTTTCCAATATTTATGAAAATAAGGGTATTGTTTCATATGCCAGGAATGAACATGCTATGTCATGGTTTCCCTGAGTAAATACCTCGTGCATTTAGCTACCATCAAAATCATATAAATAAATTAAATGGTCACAACACCCACGACTTATAGACATTACTAATCATAGACATATAATTAACGTAGAATATAATTGGATGCTTTACCCCAAAGATAATTTAGTATTAGTTCTTAAATATATAGGTGTAATATCCAGAATTTTGGACCTAATACTTATAGGCATGATCCTATTGAGTATGATGTTATCTTGACGTTTTATATAATGGGTCGAAGACCGAATTGCATATGAACATGATGATTTGTTTTATATATTGGCCGTAAGAAAATTGTTGATGATATATATATATATATNGAGACGAGTAATTGATGTTTGTGTTGAGAAAGAAGCTCTGGAGAACATGAGTATTGTATTTGTGTTGAGAATGAAGATCTAGAACACATGAAAATATAATTTTGAAGTGTTGTTCATAATCCCTGGATCCTTCCATGTTAATGTTGAGTATAAGATCTAGAACATCGGATCCTTGGCCATTGTATCCCTAGCTGTATCACACAAGTACATCCTAGCATTAGTGTTGAGCGAAGAGCTATGAAACTACACTATGTAACTCCTTGGTTTTAGCATTGAGTATGGGCTATGGTAAGCGCTAGGATTTACTGAAAATAATTAATGATTCTCGAGTGAAAATGACTTGAGAAAAATATTGATCTCATCAGACTTATCTATAAGTGATTAAATCAAATTTTGAATTTTTGTATTCTCATCAAGTACTGAAGAACAACCATGTTATACGAGGGAATCCAACATGTAAGGATGTTTAGAGTTTCCTAGCCTAGTAGACCTAACCATCTACTTGATGACGTGAATGAAGAAAGTGTCGTAAGTCTAAGGATCATAATATGTGATACCCCAATACAAATGTTATATTATTATGTATTTTATACATGGTATGTATAAAGAACAAATATAGTAATAATATTAATAATGTGGGAAAGAAGGAAAAGTTCCATCTATTACTATTATTACTAAGATAAAAAGTAAATAGTATAATACCTATAAAACTCAATTTAGGAACTAGCTAAAAGTTCCTAAGTTAAATATTAAAAGTACTAAATTAAATGAAAAGGGTTAAATCAAGAAATGAAGTAATTCTTGATTTAACTACCCCTTTGACTGAAAAGTCCATCTATAAAGTCCCAAGCCAAAGAGAGGCTTAGGGATCCTATCATATATTTTTGGACTCATTATTCTACCTGCTAATTCTCAAGAGAGAGTTCTTGGAGAAAATTTACCTAAGAAGAAGAAGGAGAACTGATCAAACCTAATATACAAACTAGGGAAACCTCACCTTAGGAGGTCTAAGCTACTTTTAGGTTGGAACCACCTCAGGGGGACCCGTATTTGAATCAGGAACAGTTTCCGGTCATGGTTGGCTGGAACGTGGTAGTTCCCAAATGATTCAGTCATCTAATACGGAGGTAAGATCTACCTATGAATTGTTTAATACTGATTAATTGAGTGTGCAGGTTTCAGCCATTAAAGGATGTTAAGCCTTCAAAAATATATAGAGAACCTTGTAAGATATAATATACATACATACATACATACACACACACACACACACACACACACACACACAGATATATATATATATATATATATATATATAAACAAGTATGAAAACAAATTATATTTCTAATCTATCAAAACTATAATTACATCTAAGGATACCATTTAAACATCACATACTAGAGCTAGGATAAGAACCAGCTCAGACCTTTTAGGTCCCATATAATTAAAACTATTCCATTAACCAAATCATTTCCCATTAAAACTAAACATAACCATAAACAATAAATTTATTAACATTACGAAATAGTAGCTTAAATAACAAATTCAAAACCTATCATATTAAAATCCACATAACCAGACATTGCATGTCTTAATATTACCTACAACAACCATGTAATAGTAATCATAGTATCGCTACGATGTCAATTTACAAGTGATTTACTTAAACAAGAGAACCCAGGATCAAATCCTATGGACATTTCAAATGCCAAACCGCATACCATTAAAACAAAATGACCCTTATATTAAAAACCACAAGAACATTAAAATACATAGTAAATCATTTAAACAATCCACAGTAATTATACAAGAGATTGCAGGATCGAATCTTGTGTGCACTTAAGCCCCAAATGGAAATCATTAGAAATATTAAAACCTATTTTTTTATAAACAATGGCGAGGACTCAAATCCTGTAGATCCCTTCTACATTTTATAAAGCTATGTTATACACAGTTTGTATGCAGGCTGTAAACAGGAAACAAATTATTAACATAGTGATCATAAGACCCTTAATTTCACCTACATTGTAATTCATTGCCTCAACTCCATTAAATAAATCAACAACAAACTAAAAAAAAAAAAAACAATTTCAATGCTTTTAGCAAAAATTACCCACCCAGGTTTTACACACTTAGTCTTCTCTACTTTTGTTTTAAATACAGATTAACTAATAGCACAGTAAGAATTCACCCATATAATATATCGCAGTTACCATGGAGAGTGTTGATGCCATCTACCGCATGGCCCCAATCCATATGCTTTCACCTATTTACATTCCTACAACTAAAGAAAGTAGTGGAAGTGAATGTAGAGAGTCCAATCCACAAAGGAAAATGCCACCTAAAACAAAAGTATAATAACCATTGAAATAAATGCAACATAAATAAATTTATAAACATTCTTATAAATCCATCACCAAGTTTACAGAGTCACTACCATCAAACATCGGACCATTGCAAGAAATGGTTCTGCCATTGTTTACAACATAACCAAACATTAAGTAAATACACAGAGCCTGTCAAAAATGACGAAGGCTCTATTCGCTGCTACATATCCGATAAATTATTACAAACCCAAATCATTCAACCCAGACCCAAAGGATAATGGAACCCCACAATAAACCCCAAGGTCTGTCGCTACACAAGATGCGGAATTCTATTGGAACCAAACTCCATTAAACCCCAACTACGACAAAGATAAAGTTAGTATTAAAGACAAAAGGTGACAAGTAACAACCTTTTAGCAGGCATACCATATTGTATGGCATCACCCATGACTTACATTCAATATTTGAACCATGACGCTCCTCACCAATTCTGTCACATGCAACCAAAAGACAATGATATGGATGAGAAGTATTAAATTGTGACAAAGCCACAAACCAACAGCATGCTGTGAAACCCAAATGAAACCATAATTTCTACTAACTTGGAATTCACCTTCACCATGTTGCGCAGAGGCAAAAGAGCAAGAAATGAAACTACACAATGAACAAACCTCATCGTGGAGCCAAACCCTACGTTGGGATGCCACACTTCCCGGCGAGAATGAATGGTTCTAGCATGTGGTCCATTAACAAATCCCAAACCCACTTCTCTATAGTTTTTAATCAATCCAATATCGATTGTCTCCATTCCATGCGATGGTATAAAGACCTTATGCAAAGTGATAAACCCTATCTTCTACGTTATAAATTTGCCACCCTAATTTTAATACAAGATTTATGATATCATATACATCGCCTACGATAGGTTTACACCTTAGGAATTTTCTCTTCAAACTATTTAGACTCTAATCCTAAGACCATGGCATATGCAATATTCCATGGTACTTTGTTAAGCATAAGCCAAGTTTATCTTTTAACCAAAGATTTATGAACCTCTAAAAGCATAAGATGAAAGTGTAAGTTAATTGCTTTTTGTAAAAATAAACATGTAACACAAATATGCTAGGATATTAACAGTTAATAATAATTCCACTATGAAAAATAAATGTCACTTAGATAACGAGTCTATTCCATTTAAATGATAAGTGTGGTAGTGATCTTGTCACTAACTCAAGTATGTAACGAACAATAATAACAACCAGTAGGTGTCAGTAGCTGCAAGTACGAGTACTACTGATCAAGACGTTCAGTACTGTGTAGCAATTTTTCCGTCACTAAAGTACTCCTGCATATAAATAGGTTAAGAGTGCCCTGGTTCAATAGAACTAAGTAAGCCCGCTAGAGAAGTAGAAACTTTTACCTCTCAAGCAGTTACATGGGATAACTAGTTGCTCCACTCCACCCACTTGGGTTCCAAAAACAAATTTAAGTTAGATTCAGGTATACAATACGTATACAATGGTAAACATATGTAAAATAACAATGAAGTACATAATCAAAGTATTTATTTAACATACACAACAATGCATAACCATAAGAATAGCATATCAATTCAACACTATGAAACCATAAGTAGAAATAGTAAACAAAGTAATAATCATAACTAAAGTAAGGAAGTAGGACATAAGAATAGCTTACGACAAATCAGCAGTACAATAGATTACAACACATTCCTCAAGTTCAATAATGTCTAGAATAGGTAGATTTTAACTAGCCTAATAATTCTTTTTTATTTTTTTTCAATTTTTAGGGACATTACAATAGGAAACTCTTTTTATTTCAAAATCTTATTATATAAAATTATAGGGTCACACCAATTAACATTAAATAAGAGAACTATACTCTCAGAATATTTTTCCGCACAAAATTTATATTAGTCCTATAGGCCATGAATTTAAACCACAAAATAATACCCTCCTACATATAGCTTTCATGGATCAACCACAAGATGTTGGCCACTCTCTTAAACAACCTAAAACAAAATATGTTTGTCTAGAACACCACATCGTGGTCACTCACCAATGAAATAGGATCACTTAGTATCATTGTATCCATCAAAGAGTAATTACAAAACAAACTCATTATTATTTTCCCCAAAACCATACACCCCATGAATCAGGTATCGACCAAGGGAACAATTCTCACATCGTCATAAAGATCAATTTAAACTACAAGATGTCACTACATATAATAAGTTAAGCGATCAAATCCCATACCATGCTAAGCATTTTAACAAAAAAATGCTTGCTAATTAAATAATACTTCTAATGAATTAATTTTAAGGGCGAAAATTAGCCCATGGGGTATTTTTCCAAAACAAATATTCACTAATTTGCATTTTTTAAGTCCCCGTTTCGCGCAATTTTGATGGGGGGAACTTTTTTCACTCTAAAACTCACCAAATAATAATAATAATAAATAATATATTTTTAATGTCACTGCCAAGCGAGACACCAAATTTGTGTATGACACCCCCTTGTTTGTGGGACAAGGGACCCCCCTACGCACAACAATTTAAATGCCAAATTGTACATAGGTTTACATACACCACCCCTTATAGATATTAACCTATGGCCTCCTAAAAGGAAACAAATGTGGTTAACCATTAGGCCCACTCACGCTGTACCATTTGTCCCACGATATAAAATCCTTAGATATTGATTTTTTTTAGAAAACTATCGCCAAATACTTTATAGTTGAATTTTTATGAATTTGTAATATTCTCTAATATTTATACACTTATAAATAAGTACAATTCATTAAAATCTTCTCTAGTAATAAACATTACATTGTAGTTCAATACAATTCAACAAATACCTTAAAATAAGTTGACCTCAGAGTTAAGGGATAACCCAAAACATCCAACCATATGCCAACATTGAAATACCCTCCAAGGTAAGGAAACGTTATTCATAGAATCAAAAGATAAACCCACCAAGAGAGATTCACCTAGGATGAATCTTGGGCTTACCAAAGATTGATCATAGTCCACGATAGCATAGATGAATGTTGACCATATTCCATAGGATTGGAATACCTGAACTCATGATGACAAAAAAACTAAGGATACAAATAAAAACAAATAAGAAGAACTATGAATAAAACACATGAAATTACCTTGAAGTAAATATATCATACCTGATTAAGAAATGGATAGACTACAAAACAACTTTGTCTTCAAAATGAATTACGCCTCCATGTTGTACACCCATCAAAGAATCACAATAGTGTTGAAAGGTAATCCAACCATCACTCATATCCACATTAAACGTAGTAGCTGAAAGGGCAATTGCATTAGATGAAGGCATGAAAAAGGAGCTAGAATCACTTAGAAGAGTCTAGAAGTTCTATAAGCCTTCTCAAGGATATCGAACCTTCATAAACCCGTTATAAATGACTGGTTATATGATGTTTGAATATAACAAGTTACGGGCTCAAGATCTGTAATAGAATACAATTATTTTTTGTTATTCTTCTCCCCTCCATTTTTCAACATGGTATCATAGCTTAGTGGTGGCTGGGCATGACTCCCTCATGGGAGTTCCCAAGAAAATGAAAGGATGAATGTGTGATCCTACATAGGAGTAGGAGTAGGATTATGTTGTTAGAATGTGTTTGTTACTGGTCTGGTAGCATGAGTTCTATATTTATAGCTCCTGACGTGAATCATTTCTTTCCACCCCAAGTTTTTTGATGATTTGCACCATATGCATGCTGGATAGCACACCTGAATGCTCCAGTGCTCCATATCTATTTTCTAATGTTTTGTAGTGTGTTAGGGTGCTCTCATCAAGTTCTACTCCAGTTGAATGAAAGTTATGTTTGAGGACTAAGATGAATTCTCTAGTTCCAAACTGAAAGTTGAATATGCCGTCGAGTTGATCCCCGGGGTTGAGTTATTACTCCCACGTACTTAAAACCCCATCCTCCTCTATTTCATACTGCCAAAGTAGTAGTTAGGTTCAGCGCAATTGAGCTAACTATCGCCCAATCATTCCTGTTTGTTTTTCAGGTTTCAGAAAACTAAGTTGGTAGCCTCATAATGAGGGGTTTCATTCTAAATATCATATCATTTTGCAGGCTCAACATCAATCATAAGTTAAAGCTAAGGTTGTTTTGCAGCCTAAACATCAATCATGAGTTAATTCTGCAGTTGTTTTACGGGATGAGCCTCAATTTAGTTTGAATTGTGAAGGCATGTTGTTGAATACTATGACAAGCATGATAAGTATCGTAGATCCTCTATAGAGGAAGTGAGGATAGAATGTGGTGTTTTCATTTTTGTGAATCCATGAAGAAGTAGAACAACAAAAACAACCTAGATATGGGATTTTGTTTGTGAAAGTAGTGTCATTGGATTTCCCCACATCCTTGAGGACTTGCCACAATCTAGACAAAGATCATTGTACAAAACTTTTCTCTATGAGGAATTGATAGTGTTGAGGAGAAACCAATGGATAACATGGAGGATTTAGCCGTAGGACAATGAGATCAAACTGAAGCTGCAATGGAGAAGTCAATTGTTCATTTTTGTTAAAAAAAACAATTTGTTTCTTCTGTTTTTATATAAATGGAATTATGGGAATGTAATGTCTTTGAGGTGCATAATCGATTGTACCCTACATCTTAGTCTTTTTGGTCGAAGGCCTTAGTCATAGGCATGTTTTCCTCAAGTTGTTATAAGCTCTAAGCTCTCTTTTGGAGGCATAGTTGTGTTAGTCTCTCATAGACAAATATTAGTTTGGAAATATGAAATCTTCAAGTATAGGGGAGTCGTTGATTAGACCCGATCTATTGTTTTCTTGAAATCAGCAAATCCCAAAGAAGAAGACTAGAACAACATAACAAGAAGTAGAATCAATTTGCAAGTTTTTGTAACCGTTTGTAAAATGATTGTTGGAATTAAGGGAGATTTTTGAAAGGAAATTCCAACCGCCACTCATATCCACATTCATTGTAGTAACTAAAAGGTTAATTGCAGCAGGTGAAGGCATAATGGAGGACCTACAATCATCTAGAAGATTCTCAAAGTTCTAGAATCCTTCTAAAGAATATCAAACCTACATCAAATTGATATAAATGACTAGTTGTATGATGTTTGAATGTAACAAGTTTTTGTCTCAATATTGTTAGAATAATCAACCCATAGTTACCTACATTAGACATTAATTTAATTATTTTTTTCTTATTACCTAGTTTCCTAGATTCAATTCTATGCTAGTTGCCTTCTACATGTCCTAGAAGTCAACACATGCTAAAACTGAGTCATGGAGTGCTTGGGAAACATATTGGAAACCCAATTTAGCATGTCTTATTTATTCTAGATTCTCTAAAGTGCATATCTGCTTTTTTCTGAAAAGTTGCCTTGTTTTATTTCTGAATTAAGGCAAAAGGAAAAGCTAGACTAGGTGTAGTTTCCTTGATTTTTTCCCACATCGTCCTCCCTCATTTTCCCCAAATAAGAGAATGTATTAGTTTTACTTCCATCCCTATTTAGCTTTACCACTTGACTTTTCCAATTTGTGACCATCTACTTAGATTTGGAAACTGCTTTATGCACATATGGGGGATTTGACTAGTTTTGGTAAGCCTTCTTTTTTACTATTTTGAATGGCATATTTATGCATTCAATTATATCATGTAATTATATATTACAGCATCCTATTACTTCATAAGTTTTTCTATTGTACACTTACTCAATACATATTAGTTTTATGCTCCAATTTCAGTCTCCTTTGGTGTGAATTTTGCATGTTTGATTAGCAATTTTGTGAGTGTAATTGTTCTATCTCTCAGGTTGAATTTCCACATGGTATTAGATCCTTTGTATTATTAATATTTCACATTGATATAGGAACAAATAATCAATCTCATCAAGAAATAATAAACAAATAACTCAGAAATGGTGTTAATCGGAACCAGAATAGTTTCCTCTCTGTATATTCAATAAACAATGAATACTTACAATAACAATATCAAGCAATAGCTTGAATCAATGAGAAATTTGAATACATAAGCAGGTAATTTGAATTCAATGAGTGAGTCTAGATTAACTTACTGTAATCCATTGGTTCACACTTAGTTAACCACTTGACCAAAACCCTAACTGAAGTCGAAGTGCAATAAATGACTCAATCTCAACTGAAAGAGATCAAACACATGTCATAGCAAACCAACCATCAAGTGCTAGTGCTTCAATGACTTCAATGAACCGTGATGAGGTTAAGTGAAGCTGAAATTATGATCAGAAGTTGGTGGAGGCGCCCCTGTTGACTCCAGATCATTAAATAATATATTTAATGAGAGGAGGCGCCTTAACTAACTGCTTGAACTGATTGTAACCGCCAGTTAGCAATTATGTGCATTAACATCACTCAGATCACCCCCAGAGTGCTCTAGTTAGCCTCCTTGGCTATAGGTAGGCGTGGGTGTGACTGGATGATGTCAATTAATGCTCCACTAATGTCAATTAATGTCAATTATACTTAGGATAGTGGTTTAACTAGGCCAGTTTGACCAAAAAGAGTGTGTATGGTGGTAAATGTCTCCAACACTCCCCCTTAAGCTATACTCAGGATGAGTTGGAAAACATAAATGCATAAAAATTCTAGGGCCTTGAAAACTAAGGCCATAGGTCACCCTGTACAATAAAATAACTGCTTAATAAACCAAGGAAACAGGGAAAACCTCATGGGAAAAATAGCCCCCCTCAAACTAAGCAGTAAATCAAGAATTGGTTCTTCTATGTAGCAACATCCTGAGACTGTGCATGTGAACCTCTGAGTCCAAACTAAATGAATATTTCTATAGTAATCTTACACTTTGGAAGAATAACAATTCACTCAACTGAATCAGAAATATAAACAGTTGCACGGTGAAAACTGGACCCATGTAGAGCAGTTGAAATCATCTGAAGAGAGAGCTGCAAACGTTCTTGAGGATTCAAACCATGTGTGGAACACTCAATATACTGATATGTTTCATCCTTTAACAGAAAACCATGAGTGGTAAAATCATCCCCAATTCTTAGGATCAAGTGTCCAAGTGGATGCAGAATGTCTTCCTCTTTACTAGTTATGTGAGGAGATGAGCATGTGACCAAAGGTAGAGAAGCCATGGGACTGTGGAGAGTTAATGCTTGAGCTCCATAATCTGATATAGCTTCTTAAATATCTAATGAATCACATAATAAAATATCAGCAACCTCATATGACGAAACTAACACCAAATCCCCATCATCAATTTTGAAGAGAAAGTGAGGTACTTGATTTTTCACACCGGAATTGGTGAGAGCAATTACAAGCATGAATGAAAGATATTGGAATTTAAAATTTGAACCAAATAATATAAAATAAGAAATTAAATCAGATCTAAATAGGTTCACAACAGATCCAAAACTGTGAAATGAAATCAAATCCCCAGCAGCAGTTTTGTAGGAGACTTGCGGTACTTGTTTCTTCACACTGTTGATGAGAATAGTTACAAGCAATCCTGAAGGTTTATGAAGATGAAATTTTGAACCAAGAAATATCATATCAGATCAAATTAATATAATATTAGATCCAATAATTTTCATATCGGATCCAAAATTATGGTCAATCGAGACGGTGGATGCACAGTTGTCTTTTTCTTCAAAATTCTAAATTTTGTTGCGTGCAATCCTGCAGGGTTGTGCTGGAAGATATAGATCATGGCGAGCAAATGTGTCACTATTATAATCTGATATTTCTTCCAAAATATCCAATTTTTTACATATTTTCACACCAGCAGCAACATTAGAGGTATAAAAATCAAATTTATCTTCACTTTTGGAAGTAATTACTGGTAAATTTTGCATAGAATTCAAAAGAAAATCACTGGTGAATGTTTGCATGGAAGTGTAGTAGTATTTTTATTCAATATCAGAGATTTGATGTCTTCTTCTGTTGTAGAAATATGAGGAGATGAGATATAAGAGATATCATGAACTTCCGAAGCATCAGGAGAGGAGTCACTGCATAGAGACTTTCTTCAATTCGAATTGAATGCGTAGAAGATTCCACTTCATCTTCATCTTGAAAAACTTCATTGGAGAGAGTAGAGGCTAAGAATTTTGAGTAAAGAACTCTTGTGGTGCTAGATGTGATCTCCAAAGTGCTATTATGATCCTCATTGTGCTTGCCAAAGGTTCTGTCCGATTTTGTCCAGAGATCCTTTGGGTATTCAGCGGAACCAATAAGGTAGCGCAAGCTAGGAGAAATGGCTAGACATATTGCTACAAAATCTCTATCACCATCATTTAGCCAGTCATTCTCATTCTCATAAGACTCTTTTCCAAGTCCAATATACACCTCATAGATACCTCGTCTCTTTAGAGATGCAATCATCTTCAACTTCCATTCTGAATAGCTTGTGAATGGGGTGAGAAGAGGGATTGATGAGTCCATTCAAAGTTGTACCTGTTAAAACCTGCAAATCAAAACAAAAAAGGGCACCATAAGGTCGGATAGCATGCAAATTTTAGGCTTTCATCACACCCAGCACAGTCAATCAAGCAAGCTTGATCAACAAGTTCTTTACTTGGGGTATTAAGTGGTAAGCCTTGGCTTCTGGTGTAGTGCTGGATTTTTGAGCTATTGCTCA
>LPNX010609061.1:73627-102754 GCA_001517045.1 Pseudotsuga menziesii
AAAAATGACAAGGTGAAAATTAGCATCAACATGATAAGTAAGCCTAAGATAAAAAAAAATAGACCAAAAATGACTAGTTGGCAAAGTAAAATATCTAATAGGGTAAAAGCATGGTAATGTGTCTCACTTTTTCCCCTTTTGTGGCAATGATATTTATGAACTAAAAGTATTTGTTTAGAAATCTACAAATCCATCAAGAATTAGATAATGATGTAATGAAACAAAAGTTTTCAGTATGAATGAGCTATTATATGGTAGTTTTTTTAATTAAAAAAAATTATTTTTATCTTATTTATTTCATTTTATTTAAAGGTCATTTACTATTATTTCAGGCATCTTATAAGTTTACGTTTTTAATTCCAATTTTTTTGAATGACGACCTAAGTCATGAAGTCAAACCATTATCATTCCTTTGAAGAAATTCACAATAAACTAGGAGGTAAGTTGTTATGTTTTCATAGAAATATGTAGGTTTGTGTGAGTATAGATAAGCCTAGAATGACATCAATTAACTAGTCAATATGAAATACAAATATACAAACAAGGAATACAAGGAATACGGCTATTAAACAAAAGAATATATTCAAGTTTTAAGCAAAACAAAAAACAGACAAATGAACGATACATAGCTACATAATTATTTGTATAAACAACAATATAATAAACCTTTATAAAAATTAAAAAATAAATATGGTGTATTTTTGAAGGAAATTATATTTTGTTACGCTGATAGGCATATTCCCTCCACTTTCTCCCTCATATGGAAGATGATCTAGAGAATCCCAACAAAATATGAGATTCCTTGACATCATGTGATTAGTCAAGCATAATGAATGATTTTAGTCTTATTATTCAAGAATAGCATTCTGTTGATTATTGGTAGTTAGTGGACAGTTTGTTATGCTCAGTGGTTTACTGAACATGCATCGCTTAAGCAACAAATTTTGTGAATTGTTGGGACCGCGTTGTATTTAGGGCTAACGATTTGTTTGTTATAACATTATGTAGATTGTTGGTTCCTGTGGATGGTTTGTTATGCTGGGTGGTTTACTAAAGATGCATAGTTGTAGAAGTAGTATGTGGTGGTGCCTTCCTTGCAGTAGTTATGACATGTTTGATGGATGTCAGGCACCAGCAGGTCACTAACAACATTTTATTGTTTTTTATTTAATCCATCCATCAAGCAAAATCTATCAACCAAGCTTGTTGTGAGTATAGTAAAAGAGATGGGGAATTGTTCTAAGGTAATAACATTGTTTTTTATTTCACTTTCTTGCATTTGAAATCTACTCTCAGATTTCTATATATATTATACTTTCATATTTTCCTCATTATTGCATGATATATTGATTCCTGTGCTCCACAGTGCTTCTGAAAATGATCTTATCATCAATATCCAAGATGTTTTCCATGTTTTTCATTCCATTGCATTTAGATAGTATATCTAAGATTTCAGACCTCATTTAACAGATCAACAAGATTAATCCGAGTGTAACAAGTGTACATCCAAGATTCATTTCATGGTATTAGGACCTTATTATGCTTAAACAGATCTTGATTAATCTTTATATAATCTTCAGTTAAGTGGATTTAAATTTTTATTTTTTGTTTTTTTCCTATCTGCTTTTGTTTTCTTGTTTATTAAATAGATGTGTTCAATGTTTATATTATTTAGTTTAATGCTCACATTATACAATAAATGGATAACTAGAAAATTGATAGCTATCTTGATATGGTAATTATTTTAATGTTGAAGCTTTATTTAACATCCAACCATATCCACAAAACTAAGTGGCCACTTTACTTTTGGTTCTTCTAGTAGCAATGGATTGGGATTCGATCCCATCTCTCCACTCCTAGATCTTCGACAGGTTCCTTCCCTTCCTGGAATTTAGAAGGAAATAAACAGATGCATGTATCGGCTGCTAATGCCCACTTTTTGTTCTACAAAATTAATGTATGTGTGTATTAAAATGGAGCGCAAGGTGCTCTCTCTCTTAAAATTATTGATCGCTTCCTATCCCATATGGTTGCATCTAGGAAGAACTCGATTCACTAATATTAGAGAATGTAATCTCCCTGGTCAAATGCAACATTAAATATTTAGTTAGTTGAGCAGTTGATTTTGTCACCTTATATTCATTAGTGACCCATAGTATTTTCTAGACCATAGTATTGCCCCATGGTATTGTTGTTATGAAGTCCTATTTATGTTTAATAATGAGATGAAGAACAATATTCCCACTAGTGTTCCACCATTTGTGCTTTATCTTTGTTTCTTAACTTTAGTATGGTATCAAAGCGTATTTTCTAATCCATTTATGGGGTAATACTTTTGACAAAGCGGAAAGAACACACACATAGAGGTTGCGATTAAAGTAAGAACACATGAGCATGGAGAAATCAGGTGTGTCTTTTTTCTTCTTCTTTTAGAGCGCCAACGCACCCCATCCCTATCGGGAACTATGGTACCTCAGCACTATTCCCACTTTTTTTAAGACAAAGTGTGGTGCCACCACACTTTCTATTTATACAAATTGGGGTCCCAATGCTCTATTCACTTAACCAAAGTGTGGTGAACCTTGGTAAGTTACACCATTTTTTGGTACCACACACCTCTAATGCCTTGTGATAGCTATACACTATATGTTGCATATTTTATTTAGTTAAAAAAATGAGATCTCTAGTTAGTCATACAAGCATGACTACTACCAACACAAGCAATTTGAAGCAGATCTCTACACATGTATTGATTGGTACCAACTATGATTTTTTTTCTATCAATATGAAGATGTTTCTCCATCTTAACAAATGTTGGGACATGGTTGAAAATGAGTTCAAATAACCTGATACAAATGATCTAGCCACAATGAATAATTCCCAGAAGAATGTGTAACGAACATAAAATAATTAACTAATTAAATAATTTATAAGTTAGGTTAGCATGAAAGGAGGCCTCTCCTTATCATGAATGTCCAAGCCATATTTAAGGCCAAGATATATTTGTAAATAATCATCATCTAATATATATAATTTGTATTTCTCATCCAACAGTCGGATTCAATTATTGAGAGATCAACTAGACTTGGTTGCTCCATTTGGTATCAGAGCGGATTCGCTCCTACAATTTGAGCTTGGACTTGGCTCATTAATTCCTCATAAATTCCTACTTGAGCTCGGACCTGGCTCCTCGATTCTTGATTTCTTCGGCTTCTTACTCTCACCCATATCTCTTTTTATGCTCCGCCTCACCACTCTACCTGTACACTCCCAGAATTGACGCACTCCAAATTTCATTCACGGCTCGTGCTGCTCGCTCGATGCTCCTCTACCTATGCTCTCCTTCTTTCTCTAATTTTCATCCTACTTGCACATCACTTCTCATCCATCCCACATGCCATCCCTCCTGGTAGCCTTCGTTCCTCCCACATATCCCTACTTCGTGCCTTCCCTTATTCCACATCCTCCGCTCCACTCCCATGCACTCCTAATCAGTGCACCCTCCCATCCTCTCCATCGTCTCCCTCAACCATCGCCTCACTACCCACCACACCACCTCCTCCACTACAGCTCGCTCTCCTCTTCTGTGCATCTTCCCTCCCTATTGTTCTCCCTTTCTGTGCATCCTCCCACTCTTCTACACATTCCCCACCCACCCTCTATCCATCCTCCCACACGGCTCCACCTCCATGCACCACCTCCTACCTATTGCTGCCACCATCCTCCTTCCTTGCCCTCGTCCTCATCCTCCTTCCTCACCCTCACCCTGCTGCTCATCGACACCCCATCACACCTTGTCTCTCCCTCCACATCCACGACCTGCAACTAGAAAAATAAACAATATATTATAACATAAGAAAAAAAAATATAATATAATCTTGTAATATAAGATATTTATAAAAAAATCAAATATTATAATATTTGTTAAAAAAAAAACTATAAAAAAAAATATTACATAGTTTATAAAAGAAAAGAAATAAACAATAATAATATTAATTAGTTAATTACTATTTATTATTATTAAAAAAATTCACTTCAAAACCCAAAATAACGACAAAATAGACACCTCCGCATACAAGGTCCAAGACCATGGCGGAGCTAAAAGAGAAAATCGAAAAAATGAAGAGGGACATCAAGTCCCTTTTCTCTAACCAAAAAAGCTTGAAGGAAGAGATGCAAAATAACAATACAGTACTCAAAGACGAGCTTGTTCTGGTACGAGAAAGAAGGCTGGATGAAAAATTTGACATCTTGAGCGAAAATTAAAAATACTTGGATGAAAAAATGAGTACCATGACTCAAAACATAAACACCTTAACACAGAACATGAGCACCATGACGCAAAACCATAATAAATTAATCGAAATGTTACAAAAGCTCATACCCAGTCCGATCCAAGTTAGCATTCTAGACATGTTAGATGCCTCATTTCATGTTGCCACCCAAGAAACACTCGCAATGAATCAGGAAGAGTTGCAAAAAGAAATAAATATTTCAAATGTGATGCTTAAGCAAGAGATAGAAATAAAAGTACTGCCAGATATGGAGGCACGATTAAACATCAAAATAGATTCTATGAGTAAGATAGTAGAGAATAAAAAGGCTAGAAATCACCACCACCATCGAAGTAGTTCAATATGTCACTTTCATCATCCACTAGTTCTGAGCCACCATCAAACTGTAAGGAAAAAGGAAATAAATATTGTCCTCACAAAGTGTACCCACCTAATGAAAAATAGAGTTATCAAAATACAATGGGAGTGAATACCAATGCGTTGCTTGGCTAAACAAAGCAGAAGAATAGTTCGACATTTACAATATTCAATTGTATGAGGAGAAGGTGAAATATGCATCAATGCATATGGAAGGGTACGCCTATAATTGGTACTTATGGTGGAAGAGAGATCATTTTACCTACACCTGGAACTTGTTCAAAAATGATTTTTAATAGGTTTCAAGGAATCAAACAAGATGAACATTTCAGTACACTTACCAGATTACAAGAGGTTGGAAGTGTTGAGGAATTCACACATCAGTGGGAATCCTTATCGACACGAGTAATTGGGTTGTCTGAAAAACAAATACTCAAAACCTATTTAGGAGGTCCTAAACCGTACCTCCAAAAAGAGTTAAAGTTGCATGACATACCTAATGTAGAAGTAGCAAGACATAAAGTAAAAGCTGCGGAACGCAAATTGGAAGGAATTAAAACAAGAGGCGATAACTATTATCGACAAGAAAAAGATACACAGTGTACGTACTATGCAAATACTTGGTCACACGGTAATCAATGCCATAAACCTCAGTCATATGCCTATGAAATGGAAAATAGATCGAAGTCATCTAACATCTACTCTGATAATAGAAAAAAGAAGAAAAACATATGTTGTTGATGCACTGATGACTGGACCCCTGGTCATAAATGTAGGAACAATAAGACAATACAGTGCAATATCATCAATGGAGAGGAAGTGCAATTCTCTGCTCAATAGACCTCATCCGATTCTAATATCAACACTGATTCAGAATGAAGAACAACATTAGGAAAATACTTAAGCTTTGAGGACAAAGCTACCTTAAAGGGAGTGGCAATGTAACAAACATAAAATAATTAAATAATTAAATAAGTTATAAGTCAGGTTATTATGAAAGGAAACATCTCCTCATCATGAATGTCCAAGCCATATTTAAGGCCAAGACATCTTTGTAAATAATAATCATCTAATATATATAATTCTTATTTCTCTTCCAACATGATAGTCAGATTTGATTATTGAGAGATCAAACGGACTCAGTTGCTCCAGAATGTCATAGAATCTCTCTAAGACCAAGATCTCATATCCAAATGGTTGATCCAAAGTTGCATTGAGGAGTCCATTTCCCATGCATATCAGGAGCTACAAGTGCACATACAGCTTGGAATATTATGGCATCCTCCTACAAGGGAATAAACCAAGTAAAAACAATAAGATTACAAACCATATGAATTTAGTTTGAAATATTGAAAATGAAGGAAACATAAACTATAGATACGTTCATGACTAGGGTTTCGACACTATAACCAAATTTCAAACCTATGGAGAACCTTTACAACAAAAGGTAGTTGTTAATAAGATTCTAAGGCGTCTCACCAAGATATTTTCTATAGTAGTGATTGACATAGAAGAAGAAAAATATTTGTCTCAGTTTTCCCTAGAAGAGTTGGCTGGATCCATTTTATCTCATGAATCTTGTCTCAATGAAGAAGAAGAGTCACTTCCCATTGCTTTCATCTCCCAATCTTTCCTCAACAGAGGAGGATGAGGTGGAGGAACAAGAGTTTGAGGGTCTCCTTATATCGAGGATAAAATTAGTCATGAACACTCAAATCACTTAGATCACTCTGAAAACTCTCATGTTTGGAGGGGAAGAGGCAAGAGATGGCGTAATAACTCCAATATTTACTGTAACTACTACAAGAAGTATGATCACTATGAATGAGAATGTAGAAAGAAGAAAGTAGACAAGAAAAGTGGTAGAGCCAATGTCTCTAAAGAAGAAGAATATTCATCAAAGGTAATGTTCCTATATTATCAACCTATTGAAGAACAATGTAGCTCAAATCTATGGCTACTAGATAGAAGTTGCAACAATCACATGACAAGAAACAAGTCACAATTATTTGGTTTGGATTCCTTTATTGTCACAAATATCAAGCTAGGATATGACTTTATGGTTCTAACAAAAGTGAAAGGTACTATTACTGTATTTACAAAGAAAAATGAAAAGAATTTTATTCATCACATTTTCTATATACTACATTTGAATGTCAATCTGATTAGTATATGCCAATTACTTCAAAACCAGTATGATATTCGATTTTGTGATAGATATTGTGTTATTCATGATAAAACCCCCCAGTAAGAGACTCATATACAAACTTGAAATGACCAAGAACATAATATTTTTTCTTAGTCTCAAGAATTCCATCCTTCCACGATATGTATCCCATACCTTTTCTAGTCTAGTTGAATCCTAGTTATGGACTTGTATATGCGGTCATCTTCCGTTCAAGAGTCTCAATATCATGCACACAAAATTAATGGTCAAGTAGTTACGAATTATTCATGAACAATCCAACTCCTGTGAGTATTGTATCATTGGGAAACATAAAAGGGACAACTTCCCCACTTCCATATCTTGAGCCAAAGAAAATCTTGAGATAGTTCATATGTCATACCTCTGTGGACCTATGCAAACCCATTCCATATGAGGTAGATTTTATTTTCTAACATTTATTTATTATTTTATCAAGAAAATATTGATTTATTTTCTCAAGAAGAAATCAGAGAACTTCTCTAGTTTCAAAGAATACAAGGCCCTAACTAGGAAGAATTATGGAGAGTGCATTAAAGTGCTCATGTCAGATGGTGGCTATGATTATTATTCACATGAATTCACAAAATTATGTAAGAAGCGTGGGATGTAGAAATAGTTCACCACCAGATACACTCCACAACAGAATGAAGTTGCTGAATGAAAGAACATGACCATCATGAATATGGCTCGTAGTATGTTTTCACATAAGAAGCTATTGGTTGAGTATTGGGATGAAGCTATTGCGTGCTCAGTCTACTTAATCAACATATCACCCATTTTGAGTGTCCAGGGAAAGATCCTTGAAGAAGCATGGAGTGGAACTAAGAATAGTGTTGCACATCTAAGAATTTTTGGTTATGTTGCATTTTCTCATGTACCCAATGAACTTAGAAGACATCTAGATAAAAAGAGTGAGTGGTGCATTTTCACCTATTACAGTGGACAACAAAAGGCTTACAAGCTATGTAATATTGTCACCAAAAATATTGTGGTGAGGATAGATGTGAAATTCCTTGAAGACAAATGCTGGAGTGATCATTCCTTCAGATATACCACAACAAGAAGGTTCATATCTATGAGATCTACCTATTAGACTTCCAATATTAGAAGTACAACAGAAAAAGAAACACCAGCACACAGTCAACCTTAGAACCATAACATTGGAAGTTTAAGAGAGTGATATGAACAAACTCCTATTATGGACAAGAAAATTCAGTATGCTTTGTTTTCCTGTCACCGCACATCTTTTGATGAAGCACTAAAGGATTCACATTGGGTACAAGAAATGAATGAAGAGATTGATGCTATTGTGAAAAACCATACTTCGGATCTTATTTATATACATGCATACAGAACAAGTATTGGAGTCAAATGGGTTTATCAAACCAAACTGAATGAAAAGGGAGAACTTGAAAAAAAAAAGACAAGTTGGGTTTCCAAAGGATATGCACAATAGTATGTTGTAGAGTATGATGAAAACTTTTCCCATGTAGCAAGGATGGATATCATCATACTTGTACTTGCCACTGCAACACAAAATTAGTGGCATGTTTATCAAATGGATGTGAAATATTCCTTTCTTAATGGTATTCTTTAAGAGTAATTTTATGTAGACAAGCCACCTTGATATACCATCAATGGTGATGAAGACAAAGTGTTTAAGTTGAAAAATTCCTTGTATGTTCTAATATAAGCTCCACAAGCTTGGTACAATAGGATTGAATCCTATCTAATCAACAATGGGTTTAGAAGAAGCATCAATGAGCCCACTCTGTATGTAAAAACATAGCAAGGTAAAATGTTGATGGCATGCCTTTATTTTGATGACATGATTTACATGGGTAATTTAATGCTTGAAGAATCCATGACAGTAATTAAAAAGGAATTTTAAATGATTGATCTAGGACTGATGAACAACTTCCTTTGTTTGAAAGTTACTCAAACTTATCAAGGCATTTTAATTTGTCATCATAAGTATGATACTAATATTTTGTAGAGATTCGGAATGGATAAATGTAAACTAGCAAAAACACTCATTGCTCTAGGAACCAAGTTAACAAAGAATGATGATGGACCAATAGTAAATGATACACTATATTAAAAAATGGTAGGTAGTTTAATGTATTGTTCTGCAGGGTGAAAACAATGAGTTTCTATACAACGTTTTGAGAATCAGTCATAGTAAAAATTCAATATCATCACAATGACAAAAAAAAAAATCTAAAAAATCACAAGAATGTTCCTTGCATCGTCCTCTTCAAAAACGTAGTTTTAGTTTCCAATATAAGAGTCACACTTGAAATAAAATAAGAGGACACAAACATGTGTCAATAATGCATCCTTTTTTAAACATATGTTATTTCCAAAGATAATAAAAAATAGTGCATAGGTCTTAAAATAATCAAAATATAGTCCATTGCAAAGTACAATCTGTGTAGATTATCAATGTACATTTAGTTTCCATAAAATGAATAGCCGTCTCCAAAAACAATGAATCACACATGAGTCACTCATTATACAAAACTAAAAATTTAAAGTATATGTCGTTGGTGCTCGTCACAACGTAAACACTCATGTGCTCCAAAGCTTCTCGCTCAACACAACGTAAACACTCATGTGCTCCAAAGCTTCTCTCTCAACACAAACATTTAAATACTCATGCTCTCTGGACCTCCTCGCTGAACACAAACATGTCATCAATCATGTGCTTCAGGGTCCACTCCCAACACGTAAAACATATGTAATTGACTTACGACCAATATATCAAACAAATCATCATGTCTATATGTAGTGGGATTCTATACCCAATATACCAAAATAAAACATCAAAGTACCATCTTAATCAATGGGGCTTATCCCCATAAGTGTTAGGTCAAAATTAAGGATATTCCATCTTTCCCCACTTAGAACAACAACATAGGGACTCATAATGAAATAATGAAACAAGAGGGGGTAATCCTTTCTCATGGTGGATTAATTATGCCAAGTAGGCTCATCGTCCTCAACGTGCTTCCATTGCACTTTCAACTAGGATATGGTGTGTTTCTTGAGCTGCACCTCTCTCTTGTCCAATATATGAAGAGGTTCAGGGGAAAACACCCATTCAGGTTCCACCTGTAATAAGGACCAATCAATCACAAGTGTAGTACCATAAACATAATTCTTTAATAAAGATGCATGGAAAACACTATGGACTCTTATGTGAGTGGGTAATGCTAGTTCATTTTCCACTGGCCCTCTCTTGGCAAGTATCTAAATGGTTCCACAAAATCTATGTGCTAACTTACTGCGCCTTCCCAATCTCAACTAGCTTCATTTTTCTTTTAGTTTCAAGTAGACATGGTCTCCTATTTGAAAATATTTATCTTTTCTTTCCTTATCCATGTAGCTTTTCTAGCGGTCTTGTGCTTCTTTAAGGTTCACCTGGACCTCGGTAACCAATTGTTCGAAGTCCTTTAATAAGTCGAGCCCTAACATGAGCCGATCCACCGGGATATCCCAAGTAACTAGTGTTCTACACTTCCGTCCATAGAGTACCTCAAAGGGACTCATCTTGGTGGAAGTATGGTATCCATTGTTATATACAAACTCTCCAAGATGCAAGTAATAATCCCACTTGGTGGGTTTGTTCATGACATACATCCTAAGAATGTCCTTTACAATCTAGTTTACCGTTTCTGTCTACAGGTGGTAAGCAGTACTAAAGTTCAACTCCATCTCTAACCCAAAGAATAAGGATCTCGAAAATTTCTCGATAAACTTAGTATCTCATTCCAAGATTATTGCCTTAGGTATCTCATGCTATATAAATATCTCCGTCAAAAAGATATCGACAATGTGTATTACCTTGTATGTCAACTTCTCTAGAATGAAGTTTGTTGCTTTTGCCAATTTGTCAAAAACTACAAATATAGAATCATTTTGTTTCTTACTCTTAGGTAGAGCCATGGAAAAATACATACTAATGACCCCCCACTTCCATTCCACAATGGGTAATGGCTGCAGCAACCCCGAAGGATGCTGGTGCTCTTTTTTGACCAGCCGAAATTCCCGACATTTAGACATAAAAAAATGATATGTTGAACTTTAAGTTAGGCCAAAAAAAGTATCTTAACTATGGATATCATCTTTTGATATCATGGATTCCCTAAGTAGGGTGTGCAATGAAATTTCATGAGGATTATGGACTGAATGTCCCCTCCTTCTGGAACATACAATCTCTCCTTGGACCATAGAAGTCATGTTTCATCTACCTTGTACTATTTTTGTTGTTGAAACAACCTATCCTCTTGGACCTTCTTAAGGATTTCAACATAGAAAGAGTCAACTCTATTGGCCATTCTAATCATCTCGTGTAAATCCGAATCGATTTGAATTAAAGTGACCTCATATATGATATCAGTTCGTTGGCTCAAAGCATCAAAAATATTGTTCTCTTTTCCCTTTATATGTTTCAGCTCAAAATGGTACTCAATAAGGAAAGCCAACCATTTAGCTTGCATGGAATTTAGATTCGGTTGTTGAAATAAATATTGAAGACTCATATGTCTTCAGAAGGAATTTCCTTCCCATGATGTAGTGCCTCCACATATTCAAGGCATGGATGATGTCCGCTAAATCAATATCATGTGTGGGGTAGTTCTTCTCACGTTCTTTTAACTTTCACGATTCATAACAGATCGCATAATCATTTTGTAAGATGACTCCTCCAAGCATACAACAAATCCATGCATACAACAAACCCCCCATTGAGATCCACAATTCGTAGTATCAGTGCAGTATTCAAAAGTTGTTTGAGCTTTTGAAAACTTTCCTCACACTTGCTTGTCCATATGAACTTATTTTCCTTCTTTATGAAGGCAGTCATGGGACAAGCTATCCTTGAGAAGTTCTCAATTAACTTCTGGTAATAACTGGATAATCCCAAAAAGGATCTAATGTTGGTGACACTAGTAGGGGTAGGCCACTATTATATGGATTTAATATTTTTTGGGTCCACATCTATCCCCATCTTGGAGATGATGTGACCCAAGTACTATATCTTTGGTTTGTAAAAATCACATTTATTAAACTTGGTGTAGAGTTGATGATATCATAACACATGTAGCACTATGCGGAGGTGTTCGTCCTGCTCTTCTTTACTCTTAGAGTAAACTAGGATGTTATCTATAAAGTGTTGGAAAAAAATTGCCAACAAAGCCTCATCAATAGGGGTTCTCACTCTGTCGACGCCCAACGAGCGCGATCTCCCTGAGTACCAATCTAGATAGGTTTCACCCTACCTAGAAACACCTATAGAGTGGATGAAGTCTCACCCGAGATGTCCGAGGGAGATTTGTCGAAACAAAGTTTTTGGCAGTAATAAGGGGGGATAGGACATCAGAGACTCAACAACATAATCATGAGATTCTTCAGGAATACTTAATTAGTATCGCAACATTCATAAGAAAATCTATCAACATAACTAACAGATCACTAACAGATTGCATCATTCACTTATCCATCGCAGTAGTGTCATTCATTCATACAATAGATTTATTAAACATTCATCATTGACATCTCAACACATAAAGATAGGAAATAAGTAAGAGAGAAGATCAATTTAGGGAAACATCCGTCATGTCATATTACTTGTGCGCAACAAACCCAAAACATACAGTACTTCTCCATAACAAGAGAATGATCATAACCCAATATTCAATAGTTTGTCGACAAAGGCAAAGCCAAAACTACTCAAGATAAAAATGAAGCGACAAGATCACACATAGTTATTAGATCACCAAAATGGATTGATCTATTGCTCTTCTGCATCAATGATCTCCAATTGATCTTCTGCCTCAATTCTTCAATCGATCTTTTGCCTCAATTCTTTTATTGATATTCTGCCTCAATTCTTTGATCGATCTTCAATTGATATTCTACCTCAATTCTTCGATTGATCTTCTGCCTCATTCTTCAATTAATATTCTGACTCAATTCTTTGATCCATCTTCTACCTCAATTATTCTATCGATCTTCTACCTCAATTCTAATTCTATATATAGGCTTGCACCTTTACATCTAATGTCCACTTCTAACTAAATTCTAACAAAATAGTGACCTATATCCACAAAATGTGGTCAATCGGTACAAAATTGCATAAGAAATTCCAAAAATGGTTATTCTTCCGCCTATCGCATTGATTTTGTCCTGCGTGGTGTTGTGTGAGCTTGTGTAGCCTACGTGTTTTTGAACAACTCACTTACTAAAAACCCCTGCAAAGAGGCCCCTAACAAATTATTGTGGCTCATCCTTGAGCCACATCAGGTAGATAGGGTGTACTCCGTTGTCTTGGTACTGGGGTCCTCAAACTGCTGCGAGATATCATGAACTTGGAGATGGACTTGTTCAGTTGTGTCCTAAAAATTTAGTAGGTATTGCTTTATTGGGTGCACCTCCCTAGCCTTGTTATCCACCATATTCCTACCTTTCTATGCCTCCTGTAGTGCAGTGACTACTTTCATAGCCAACTACTCACCAATTTCTTGGAATTCCTATAACTAATTGTTTTGCTTGTGCTGGCATTCTTGGGATCTGGTGGCTCTTTGCTTTAGGTCCTTCAACTCTTCAGAGTGCATAATCCGAACCATGAGAGGCATTTCTCTTAGCGACGTCTTCAACATCGTTAATTGGTATTCAGCTTCCTAGGATTTCTTGGTCAATTGGTCCAGTTCATCATCCTGGATGACACTTTGCTAGAAATATATCATTCCCTTAGTGATCATCTTCAATTCTTTCTCCATAGCTTCAAAATTGGTTGCGATCTCTTCGATGGTATTTTTCTACTCGACAATCATCTCAGGAGGTGTCTCAGGGTAAACAAGTTAATTCAGCAGATTGTTGGTCAACTGGAGTTGGGAAATAACTTCACCAAGTCACTTGGCCTTGGAAACTGTAGTGAGTTCCACCATGCTTTCATAGATGTTTTGACATGTCTTGTCAATAGCTCTCTCAACCACACTGTAACTAGCACAGAGTTGCGCTTTCTCGACAACGAGGTTGTCTTGCTCCTTCTTTAACTCAGTTATTTCTTCGGTGGATTTCCACTACAGCTCTTCCTGCACATGCTTTAGTGTTGTATTATCCTATGCCTTTTCTTCCACAAGATTCTCTTTGATATGCTGCATCTCATCAGCTTCTTCCTACATCTTCTTAGCCACGTTCTGTGACTACACGTACCCATCACTTAGCTCCTTTTGCCTGTCCACCAACTCCTAGCCAGTGACCTGCTATAGCTGCACTAGAACCTGAGTAGGTAACTTATTGATATCAAAAGAAATTCTCAGGAAGGGATAGAGTAACGAGTCCACTTCTTCACTGCCTGTGTCGATTGTAGTCGGGGGAACTTGAACATTCCTAGCCTACAGCTCAGTACTAATCGTCGGGAATTCCTACATCATATCCCTCTCTAGCGTAGTTTTTAAAACAACATTATAATAGAATCTAACTTATCTCTTACCAACATGAACCCATATTGGTTGGACTAATGCATGTATTGCATTGTGGATCGAATGAGTCTCCGATAGCCTTGATGAGCTTCTATAGTTGGTTCTCCATCATATAGTAGGATTTGCTTCCCGGATCGCAGTCTATGTGCCTTTTGGTACGGTTCTGTCCATAATTTCTGAAATTAAGTCGACTGTGACAAGAATAGGGTCATTCAACCACAACATCCCACCATGAAATCATGCCAATAATTGTTTGACACATGTGTGTGCTTCATTTAATCGCTCGAAATGAGGCATGTTAATGAGCCCCAACAGGCCATAATTGTCCAATCCCTATGCCCATGGGTGAGGAATCCATTGGATAGGCACTCCAAGAACCATAGGAAATGACTGGTAAGGTTCATCCTCTACATCCTTCAGTAGCAAAAAATCATGGTCTTCATACTTCATCTTGACCAAGGTAGGTATGATGTCCATCGAGCAAGTCATTCTGTCTAGTAGTAGCGACAACTTTTGCATATACTTCTGATTCTTGGTGAGCTTCTTTGGCTTCTCCCCAGGTCACGTTGGATTGACATATCGAAGGATATCATTGATGGAAATGTCCCTGGGTATCACAGACTCAATAAATCGCTAGCTTTATGGTCCAGTCTGTGCAGTTCCCTCCCCTTCCACCCTAGCGGAAGTGCGCTTGTGTCTCTTATATGGAAGTGTGGAACTGAGCTTCTGGGCCTTCTGCTTCCCTCTAGGGATCAAAGAGGGTCCAGCTGGAATGCTCATGAATTCTTCTACAATTTTCATGGGATGAATAGGGGATTCCTGCTCGCTCAAAATATCATCTGTGTCGAGATTCCTCAGCATGTCATGCTCTACAATCCTTACAATGCGAATGAATACACTCCAATATCACTCCTTTCCTATCGTGCGAAATGATGCTACTGATATGAGCTCAACACTTCACTCATTTCAACTAAAAAATGCGTTGCACCCATGTCTTGCACCTTCTTATAGCCAATTACCTATCCAATCTCATCATTTCCAAATCCACTGTGTCCATACCGATGCAGATGCGATGCAAAGGAAGGGAATATACCAATGAATCGTCAATGAAGATGTGGCATCAGAAGAAAAAACTTGGAAGAGTTGAAAAAACATCAAAAATTTGTTGATGGTCGGATCACCAATCGAAAGATCAGCCAGATTGCCCACGAAAATGGTAGGAAGATCATTTTCCACCATTGTGGCTGCTTAAAGGACTACCCGCCTGATGCACAGTCAACTTGGTTACCGTTGTAGATCGAAAGTGTAGTTGTTTTGACCACCGTAGAATCGAAAGAATAGCTGGGATGAGGTCCGATTTGGGGCCTAAGGAATTTAGGTTTTTCAAAAGAAATTCTCAGTAATTTTTTATCCAGTTTTCGACTGTCTTCTAGGAGGTTTTCACCAGATTATCAGCGGTCACAGGGCTGAAAAGGAATAGGGAAAATTATATGTTTTAGCATAATTATTGTTTATATTTCCAGAAGAAAAGGTAAGTTGTTTTGATTTATATTAATGTTATGCATCTAACAGTTTGCTACTAACACATTTGCAGAACTTTAGATAAATTCCAAGAGTAGTACTCTAGAAAGAACAGTGTGGTAAAGCAAGAGGTGGTCCACTTATGAGAACCCGTGATGGGTATGATGCTTGGGATTCTTATGAGTGAGTAGAAGATGCCATCGAAGAAAATGTCTGTAATGGAAAGGAGGACATAGAGTCTAATGGAAGAAGATCCAGGGGACGCCATCTAAGGTTGCATCCACCATGAGAAGCTTGGTTAAAGCCCAGGAAGAGCAACATCAGTTGAATGCTGCCATATTGTAGAGTTTGACAGATTTACAGAAAAAGATAGATTCTGGATGAGGTACATCAACACCAGAAGGCAATAAGAGCAGCACTAGGAGAAAAAGAAGGACTTCTAGTGGATCATCTGACTCTGAAGAATCTAGTGGAGATACAAGTTCATCTTCTCATAAAAGGAAAAGAACAGGGCACCATACGGATCGCTCTTGAGATGAATTTAGGAAAGCTAAACCTCCTACATTTGATGGTGAGATAAAGACGGGACAAGAAGCTGAAGCTTGGCTTCCTGGGATCAAGAAGTACTTTCAGGTGCAGGATTATTCAGGAAACATGAAGGCACGAGTTGCCATATTCAGTCTGAATGGAAGGGAATCCATTTGGTGGGAACACTTCAAACAGGTAAAGAAGATCATTGAAAGGAAATTGAAATGGAAATAGTTCAAGAATTATTTCAGGTAGAAATACCTTTCTGACAGGTATTATGATGACAAGATCTAGGAGTTCCACGAACTGAGATTGGGACAACAAACCATGGATGAATATGCAAATAAGTTCTTGGAATTGTTGAGGTATGTCCAGTACATCAGAGATGAAAAATTAAAAATCCAGTGGTTTCTAAGGGGATTGCCTCAAGCCTACAAAGATAGAATTGAGTTCTATGAGCCGATAACTCTCGAAGAAGCAATAAGAAAGGCTAAATATTGCTATGAGCAAAGCAAAGGTAAACCTGATTACCATAAGGCATGGAAGGACAATAAGAATGAAAAGTTTGACTAAATAAAGAAAGGTTTAAAACCTTCTAGATTCAGAAATCAATTGAAGCAGTTATCCCAAGCTGTGAATAATATTGTTGGAGTGACAGGTGGAAATCCTAAAGAGCCACATCCGAATAAAGGTCCACTCATATGTTGGAAATGTGAAGGAAGTCAGTTGCGTAGATATTTAACTCTTGAGAATGAAAGTGCAAGACCAGTTTATAACATTCAGGGAGCAGAAACAGTGGGTCAGGTAAGCAGAGCAGTCCCTAGAATTTATGCAGCATTGGAGGACCGCCAGGCAGATCATCAGTCAACTGTGGTTGAAGTTGCAGGTAATATTGTTGAACAATCTATTTCTATTTTGATTGACCTTAGTTCTACTCATAGTTATATCACTCCTAGGGTAGTGGAGAGTTGTGATTTTAAGAATATAAACCATATAAAATCTTGGTTAGTTCAGCTATCCACTGGGACTAAGAGAAAAGTCAGTGACATGGTAGAGAAATGCCCATTGGTCATGAATGGATTGAACACTTGTGTAGATCTGAATGTTCTACCGCTTGGTTCCTATGATGTTCTCATTGGAATGGATTGGTTAGAATCTCACAGAGTGAAGCTTGACTGTTATAACAAGACTTTTGAATGCATGGATGAAGAAGGAAACCCGATAGTTATGAAAGGTATTCCTAAAGTTATTTCAGTAAGACATGTTTTAGCAATGCAGTTGAAGAAGTTCTGTAGGAAAGGGTGCCAGTTGTATTCAACTCATATTTTGGAACCAACAGGAGATGAAACTCCTAGGTTGGAGGACTATTAGGTGTTACAGGAATTCAAGGATGTGTTTCTTGATGCGATTCCAGGGATTCCTCCATAGAGGGACATTGATTTCACCATTGAACTTGTGCCAGGAGCCACCCTAGTGTCCAAGGCACCCTATAGAATGAGTACACTAGAGATGCTAGAATTGAAGACGCAACTGGAAGAGTTGTTGGAAAAGAAGTATATCCGACCGAGTGTGATTCCTTGGGGAGCACCTGTTCTGCTTGTAAACAAGAATGATGGCACACTTAGGTTATGTATTGATTAAAGACAGTTGAACAAGGTTACTATGAAGAATAAATATCCTTTTCCTAGGATTGATGACCTCTTTGATCAAATAAGAGGAGCAAAGGTATTTTCCAAGATTGAATTGAGGTCTAGTTACCATCAGGTGAGAATTAAGAATGAAGACATTCATAAGACAACCTTGAGGACAAGGTATGGACATTATGAGTTTGTAGTGGTACTGTTTGGTCTCAAAAATGCACTAGATACATTTATGTGCCTTATGAATAGTGTCTTCAGTAAGTATTTGGACAAGTTTGTTCTTGTTTTCCTTAATGACATTCTTGTTTATTCTAAGAATGAGGAAGAGCATGAAGAGCATTTGAGATTGACATTGCAAGTGCTCAAGGAACATCAGTTGTATGCAAAGCTGAGCAAGTGTGACTTCTACAGGGATAATATTCAGTACTTGGGTCACATTATCTCAAAAGAGGGTATATCAGTAGACCCTGAAAAGATTGAAGCCATTATGAATTGGCCTACTCCAAGAAATGTGACAAATGTAAGAGCTTTTATGGGACTTGTAGGATACTACAGGAGATTCATTGAAGGATTTTCCAAGGTTCCACATGCCATCACTTCTTTGCAAAAGAAGGGGATGAAGTTCAAATGGACTTCAAATTGTGAATAAAGCTTCCAGTGGTTGAAGAATATTCTCATCAGTGAACTAGTATTGAAAGTTGCAGACCCTAAAAAATATTTTGTGGTATGTACCAATGCATGCGGACAAGGGTTTGGAGGAGTCCTTATGCAAGACAACCACGTGATATTTTATGAGTCAAGAGAGCTGAAGGAGCATGAGAAGAACTATGCCACTCATGATCTAGAGCCTGCAGCCATAGTACATGCTCTCAATACGTGGAGACATTACTTGATGGGTAGAATATTTGAGCTCAGAATAGACCATTGTGGTCTGAAGTACTTGTTTGATCAGCCTACTAGGAATGCTAGGAAAGCGAGATGGCTGGAATTTCTATGTGCATTTGATTTTGAAATCAAGCACATAAAAGGAAAAGAGAACAATGTAGTTGATGAACTCAGTAGGAAGGTACAGGAAATGCATATGGCATCTCGTAGTATTTTCCAATCAGAATTGAGGTAGCAGATTGTTAATCATGTTGCCGGAGATGAAGTAGCAGATTCGATTCAGAAATTTGGATGTAGATCCGATGCAGAGAAAGGGAATATACCAACGAATCGTCAATGAAGACGTGGGATCAGAGGAAAAAATTTGGAAGAGTTGAAAAAGCATCGAAAATTTTTTAATGGTCGGATCACCGATCGAAAGCTCAGCCAGATCGCCCACGAAAATGGTAGGAAGATCATTTTCCACCATTGCGGCTGCTTAAAGGACTACCCGCCTGATGCACAGTCAACTTGGTTACCGTTGTAGATTGAAAGTGTAGTTGTTTTGACCACCGTAGAATCGAAATAATATCTGGGATGAGGTCCGATTTGGGGCCTAAGGAATTTAGGTTTTTCAAAAGAAATTCTCAGTAATTTTTTATCCAGTTTTCGACTGTCTTCTAGGAGGTTTTCACGAGATTATCAGCGGTCAGAGGGCTGAAAAGGAATAGGGAAAATTCTATGTTTTAGCATAATTATTGTTTATATTTCCAGAAGAAAAGGTAAGTAGTTTTGATTTATATTAATGTTATGCATCTAACAGTTTGCTACTAACACTTTTGCAGAACATTAGATAACTTCCAAGAGTAGTACTCTAGAAAGAACAGTGTGGTAAAGCAAGAAGTGGTCCACTTATGAGAACCCATGATGGGTATGATGCTTGGGATTCTTATGAGTGAGTAGAAGATGCCATCGAAGAAAATGTCTGTAATTGAAATGAGGACATAGAGTCTAATGGAAGAAGATCTAGGGCACGCTGTATAAGGTTGTAGCCACCATGAGAATCTTGGTTAAAGCCCAGGAAGAGCTTCATCAGTTGAATGCTGCCATATTGCAGAGTTTGACAGATTTACAGAAAAAGATAGGTTTTGGATGAGGTACATCAACACCAGAAGGTAGTAAGAGCAGCACTAGGAGAAAAAGAAGGACTTCCAGTGGATCATCTGACTCTGAAGAATCCAGTGGAGATACAAGTTCATCTTCTCATAAAAGGAAAAGAACAGGGCACCATAGGGATCGCTCTCGAGATGAATTTAGGAAAGCTAAACCTCCTACATTTGATGGTGAGATAAAGAATGGACAAGAAGCTGAAGCTTGGCTTCCTGGGATCAAGAAGTACTTTCAAGTGCAGGATTATTCAGGAAACATGAAGGCACGAGTTTCCATATTCAGTTTGAATGGAAGGGAATCCATTTGGTGAGCACACTTCAAGCAGGTAAAGAATATCAGTGAAAGGAAACTGAAATGGAAATAGTTCAAGAATTATTTCAGGCAGAAATACCTTTCTGACAGGTATTATGATGACAAGATCTAGGAGTTCCACGAGCTGAGATTGGGACAACAAACCATGGATGAATATGCAAATAAGTTCTTGGAATTGTTGAGGTATGTCCAATACATCAGAGATGAAAAATTAAAAATCTAGTGGTTTCTAAGTGGATTGCCTCAAGCCTACAAAGATAGAATTGAGTTCTATGAGCCGATAACTCTCGAAGAAGCAATAAGAAAGGCTAAATATTGCTATGAGCAAAGCAAAGGTAAATCTGATTACCATAAGGCATGGAAGGACAATAAGAATGAAAAGTTTTACTAAAGAAAGAAAGGTTTAAAACCTTCTAGATTCAGAAATCAATTGAAGTAGCTATCCCAAGCTGTGAATAATCTTGTTGGAGTCTCAGGTGGAAATCCTAAAGAGCCACATCCGAATAAAGGTCCACTCATATGTTGGAAATGTGAAGGAAGTCACTTGCGTAGATATTTTCCTCTTGAGAATGAAAGTGCAAGACCAGCTTATAACATTCAGGGAGCAGAAACAATGGGTCAGGTAAGCAGAGTAATCCCTAGAATTTATGCAGCATTGGAGGACCTCTAGAAAAATCATCAGTCAACTGTGGTTGAAGTTGCAGGTAAGATTGTTGAACAATCTATTTCTATTTTGATTGACCTTGTTTCTACTCATAGTTATATCACTCCTAGGGTAGTGGAGAGTTGTGCTTTTAAGAATATAAACCATATAAAATCTTGGTTAGTTGAGCTAGCCACAGGGACTAAGAGAAAAGTCAGTGACATGGTAGAGAAATGCCCATTGGTCATGAATGGATTGAACACTTGTGTAGATCTGAATGTTCTACCGCTTGGTTCCTATGATGTTCTCATTGGAATGGATTGGTTAGAAGATCACATAGTGAAGCTTGACTGTTATAACAAGACTTTTGAATGCATGGATGAAGAAGGAAACCCGGTAGTTGTGAAAGGTATTCCAAAATTTATTTCAGTAAGACATGTTTTAGCAATGCAGTTGAAGAAGTTCTGTAGGAAAGGGTGCCAGTTGTATTCAGCTCATATTCTGGAACCAACAGGAGATGAAACTCCTAGGTTGGAGGACTATTAGGTGTCACAGGAATTCAAGGATGTTTTTCTTGATGCGATTCCAGGGCTTCCTCCATAGAGGGACATTGATTTCACCATTTAACTTGTTCCAGGAGCCACCCTAGTGTCCAAGGAACCCTATAGAATGAGTACACTAGAGATGCTAGAATTGAAGATGCAACTGCAAGAGTTGTTGGAAAAGAAGTATATCCGACCGAGTGTGACTCCTTGGGGAGCACCTGTTCTGCTTGTAGAAAAGAATGATGGCACACTCAGGTTATGTATTGATTAAAGAAAGTTGAACAAGGTTACTATGAAGAATAAATATCCTTTGCCCAGGATTGATGACCTCTTTGATCAAATAAGAGGAGCAAAGGTATTTTCCAAGATTGAATTGAGGTCTGGTTACCATCAGGTGAGAATTAAGAATGAGGACATTCATAAGACAGCCTTGAGGACAAGGTATGGACATTATGAGTTTGTAATGGTACTGTTTGGTCTCACAAATGCACTAGATACATTTATGTGCCTTATGAATAGTGTATTCAGTAAGTATTTGGACAAGTTTGTTCTTGTTTTCCTTGATGACATTCTTGTTTATTCTAAGAATGAGGAAGAGCGTGAAGAGCATTTGAGATTGACATTGCAATTTCTCAAGGAACATCCGTTGTATGCAAAACTGAGCAAGTGTGACTTCTACAGGGATAATATTCAGTACTTGGGTCGCATTATCTCAAAAGAGGGTATATCAGTAGACCCTAAAAAGATTGAAGCCATTATGAATTGGCCTACTCCAAGAAATGTGACAGATGTAAGATATTTTATGGGACTTGCAGGATACTACAGGAGATTCATTGAAGGATTTTCCAAGGTTCCACATGCCATCACTTCTTTGCAAAAGAAGGGGATGAAGTTCAAATGGACTTCAGATTGTGAATAAGCTTCCAGTGGTTGAAGAATATTCTCACCAGTGCACCAGTATTGAAAGTTGCAAACCCTGAAAAATATTTTGTGGTATGTACCGATGCATGCGGAAAAGGGTTTGGAGGAGTCCTTATGCAAGACAACCACGTGATATTTTATGAGTCAAGAAAGCTGAAGGAGCATGAGAAGAACTATGCCACTCATGATCTAGAGCCTGCGGACATAGTACATGCTCTCAAGATGTGGATATATTACTTGATGGGTAGAAGATTTGAGCTTAGAACAGACCATTGTGGTCTGAAGTACTTGTTTCATCAGCCTACTCGGAATGCTAGGAAAGCGAGATGGCTGGAATTTCTATGTGCATTTGATTTTGAAATCAAGAACATAACAGGAAAAGAGAACAATGTAGCTGATGCACTCAGCAGGAAGGTACAGGAAATGCATATGGCATCTCTTAGTATTTTCCAATCAGAATCGAGGTAGCAGATTGTTAATCATGTTGCCGGAGATGAACTATATGAGCAGGTAAAAGACAAATTGCAGCAGCAAAGTCTTGAGAAGAGGTATGAGGGATATAAATTGGAAGAAGATGGACTTCTCACTTTTAAAGGTAGAATTTATATTCTGAATGTAGCAAAATAGAGGATAGTTTTTATTAATGAAATCCATCAAGCTCCGTATTCTAGTCACCTAGGATATCAAAAGACAATTGCTACAGCCTACTCTGAATGCTAGGCAAGTGAGATGGCTGGAATTTCTATGTGCGTTTGATTTTGAAATCAAGCACATAAAAGGAAAAGAGAACAATGTAGCTGATGCACTCAGCAGGAAGGTACATGAAATGCATGTGGCATCTCTTAGTATTTTCCAATCAGAATTAAGGAAGCAGATGTTAATCATGTTGCTGGAGATGAACTATATGAGCAGGTAAAAGACAAATTGCAGCAGCAAAGTCTTGAGAAGAGGTATAAGGAATATAAATTGGAAGAAGACATACTTCTCACTTTTAAAGGTAGAATTTATATTCTGAATGTACCAGAATTGAGGAGAGTTGTTATGGATGAAATCCATCAAGCTCCATATTCTGGTCACCCAGGATATCAGAAGACAATTGCTACAGCTAGAAGGCAGTACTTTTGGCCAGGTATGAAAAAGGACATGGCTGAGTACATTTCAAGGTGCATGAAAGGTCAACAGGTAAAGGTTGAGCATCAACATCCAGCAGGTTTGTTGTAGCCTTTGCCAATTCCAAAATGGAAATGGGAAGTTATTTCCATGGATTTTATTACAGGATTGATGATGACTTGGAGACAACATTATTCCATCATGGTTGTGGTAGACAAGTTGACAAAAGAAGCACATTTTATACCAGTGAAGTCTACGCACAAGACTGGTGACATTGCAAAGATTTTCATGAAGGATATTTTCAAATTGTATGGATTGCCGAAGGAAAAAATTTCTAACAAAGATGTCAAGTTCACTTCCAATTTTTGGAATGGGTTGTTTGCAGATTTGGGTACAAAGTTAAACTTCAGCATTGCATATCATCCTCAGATAGATGGACAGACAAAAGGAGTTAATCACGTGCTTGAAGATATGCTTCGCATGTATGTGATGGACAAACCATCCAAGTGGGAAGATTACTTACACTTGGTAGAGTTTGCTTACAACAATGGACAGCAAGCATCCTTGGGGATGAGTCCATATGAAGCTTTGTATGGAAGAAGGTGTAGGACACCAGTGACTTGGGATAACCCAGTGAACAGAGTTGTGCTTGGACTGAAATTGCTCAAGGAAATCGAGTAAGAGGTTGTAAATATTAGGCAGAATCTGAAGGAAGCACAAGACAAATAGAAGAGCTATGCAGATAAGCATAGGATGAACCGAGTGTTTAGTGTTGGGGATCATGTTTACCTTAGAGTGAAAGAAAAGAAGAGTTCCTTGAAACCTTGGAAGTTGTGCCAAGCTCTCACCTAGATATTGTGGGTCGTTTGAAGTGCTTGAAAGAATAGGGCCTGTTGCATATAGACTTGCATTGCCTGCAAGTACTAGATCTCTTAATGTTTTTCATGTTTCTTTGCTTAAGAAATATGTACATGATCCTAACCATGTGATAAATTGGGATGTGATCTAGGTGGAACTCGAGGGAGAATTCCAAATCAATCCAATGCGCATCCTCGACAGGAAGGTCACAATGGTCCAAAATAGAGCCATAGGGAAGGTAAAGGTACAATGGGAGAATTATGGACTTGAAGAAGCTACGTGGGAGCTGGAGGATGCCATGCGATTGGCACACATCCATTTTTGTTCAATCCTACGAAACACTGAGGCAGTACCCGTGTAGCATTTTGTTCAAATTTTTTAAAGCACTGAGGACAGTGCTATTGAAGGGGGAGCAGAATGTAATACCCCGGTTTTAACTGTGCTTGCATTAAAAATACATGACACATATTGTAAATAATCTTGGTGCGGAGCTAAAGGCCAAGGACCTACCATCGATTTGGTTATATTGTGTTTCTGTTTTAGGGATGGTCATCGATGGTATATCGAGACATACAACATGTATTTAAGGGTAGAATAATGTAAACATGCCTTTTTAATTAAATAACGCAACCAACTATGTTCACAGCAACTAAAATGAGAAGGTGCATGATTCTGAAGGATAAGGAAAGGGGAATGTTGGGAATAGAGTCATGGGGGAAATCCATCTGTCACCACCACCCTTGATTATTCTGTTGTTAGTTGGAGCGACGATTGGGTGGTAGGGAAACCACCACCATCCCCACAATGCATCTATTGGTCTGTCCACTCACCAGATCACAAGTCTGTTCATCTCCTCTCAGACATGCTGAGATAAAAGGGTTCCACATTCCATTGTGTGGGGTTTCGGTTCCTTTATGCCTCACCAATTGTTGTCTTGCGAGCATGCTAGTTCTGCCTCATTAATTTGAAGGCTTGCAGATCGATTTCTTTTCTCTGTTCATGCAGAGTCTGTGTCTTTTTCCACCATTTCCAGGATGCATAATGTTCTGTCATTTTTCCATCATTGAATCATGAGCTGAAGACTACTACTCTATTGCTGGGTCGTGACCATAATTTTCTTCCACATTTTGTTTAAGCTGTGTCTTTTTCCATCCCGCACAGTTTGGGAGTTTTGTTCTCTTCCCATTTTCCAGTCTGTGCAGTTACTCTAGCGATTGCATTAAGGATTGGTGCTGAGGGTTCATAGTGTTGCGGACTGCTATTTTTCCATGAATTATTGGCTGTGTTTTCCCTATACAACTTGTCTATTTGTTTGGCTTCTTGCATACAGTGGTTTTATCCACAGATTTCCTTGGAGTGGGGAATGAGGACCTGAGATGCTTGATAAACCTGGTGGTTGAGAACCACACAGACAGAGCCGCTGAGCTAGTTTTCTTCAACACAACCCCTGAATAGCACTGGAAGGGAGATAGGGGTCCGAGGGACTTCGTTATAGAGAAAGGACTGATTTCCTTGTGTTGGGTGTGTGTGGGTGTTCTAGAAGCCAGTTTTGTTTGGGTTTCGATGCACCAGCTTAGCATTAGCCTTTCCCAGCTCCTAGATGGCATGATAAACGCAACTTTGTTGGCTTGGATGATTTGTTGTTCGCTTGATAAACCCAACTATGTTGGCTTGGATGAATAGTGTACCCTTTAGGTGTTGTTGTCCATGGCTATGTGTAAGCCTATTAGTTCCTTATTCCTTGGGGAATCATGCCCAGCTAGAGGATGGCAGCATTGCTAAGAGATTAAAGAGGACGTGGGCCTATGGTTGGGTGGAACATTGTAGTGACATAGCTGGTTGCAGAACAAGTTCTCTATAAGATAAGTACTCTTTCCTAATTTGTGTCTACAATTATATATTTACCATTGATGAATGATGATACACATGTTAAATACTGATCTATATATACATGAATGTGGATTGACATGTTTTGCTTCCATTTTAAATATGAGTGATTAGGGTCCGTAAAATGTTTAATGTTTTAAGTATCATGCTTCAGCAGTATAAGTATGTATTTTCATGTTTGTGGGGCTAGACGCCCGGATGATTTGACGTATAGTAGCATCTTCTTCACTGGTTGGAGGGTCGGGGACGTTACACATCAAATCCAGGAAGAGACCGGCTGAAGAACCTAAAGAAACAAGAGCACCCAGAATTCATGATACAACCATGAATGAATAAATTCAAGAAGAAGATCGAGAATTAGAAGAACCTCAAGAACCTATCGATCCACCTCAGGAGAAGAATCCTCACAAGAGGAAACCTGCTTGGGTACGTGAAATTATGCAAGGTGTAGAAATTTATGGAGCTTCATAAGAGACACATAGAGGAAGAAAGAGAACTAGATCCTCCTCCAGTTATGTAGCCTTGCTATGTGACATTATTGATAAAGAACCTTCCAACTATGAAGAAGCGACAGAAAGGAAAGAATGGAAGGAGGCTATGATTGAAGAGTATCAATTGATCATGAAGAATGATGTTTGGGATGTTGTCCCAAGACTAGAAGGGAAGTCCATTATAACTTCCAAATGGATCTACAAGATCAAGCATGATGTAGATGGAAGCATAGAGAAATATAAAGCAAGATTTGTGGCTCGTGGTTTCTCCCAGAAAAAAGGAATAGATCGTGAACAAAATTTTGCATCTGTAGCTAGATACACTTCCATCAGATCGGTACTTTCTCTGGCTATAGTGATGAAATGGAAGATACACCAAATGGATGTCAGGACTTCTTTCTTAAATGGTGTTGTAGAAGAGGAAGTGTATGTGGAGCAGCCACTTGGTTTTGAGACACATGATAGGGAGTCTCATGTGTGTAGATTGAAGAAAGCCCTGTACGGTTTGAAACAGGCACCTAGGACATGGTATGGTAGAATTGATGGCTTTCTATCCAGTTTGGGCTTTACCAAGAGTAAAGCAGATTCCAACCTTTACTACAAGGTTGAAGATGGAAATCGAGTGATACTCCTAGTGTATATGGATGATCTGTTTGTAATAGGTATGGATTGGTTGATTGCTGATACGAAGAGAAAACTTGCTGCTGAGTTTGAAATGAAATACTTGGGTATGATGCACTATTTATTAGGCATGGAGGTGTGGTAGAATACGGATGGAGTCTTCCTTGGACAAGGAAAGTATGCAGTAGAGATTCTGAAGAGATTTAGGATGATGGACTACAAGGCCATAACCACACCTATGGCATCGAACTTGAAGTTATTGAGTGATGCTTCATCAGAAGCGGTTGATGCTACGATGTATAGTCAGATGATTGGGTCCTTGATGTACCTAACGAACACGAGACTAGATATTTTCTTTTCTATTAACACCTTGAGCTAATTCTTGACAGATCTAAGACATGTTCACTTGATTGTTGCAAAGCATATTCTAAGGTACCTGAAGGATATAGTTGATTATGGGCTCAAGTACAAGGAAAATAAGAAGATTAACCTAGAGGGTTATGTTGATTTAGATTGGGCAGGCAGTACCATCGATAGAAAGAGCACATCAGGATGTTGCTTCAGTATTGGATCAGGTGTGATCTTTTGTTTTAGCAGGAAGCAGTCCTGTGTGGCACTGAGTACTGCTGAAGCAGAATATGTCATAGCTTGTTCAGCTAGTTGCGAGGCAGTGTGGCTGATAAAGCTACTCTCTGATTTATTTGATCTCCAGTTGGATGCTACTTGTATATATTGCGACAACCAGAGTTGTGTGAAGTTGTCTTAGAACCTGATGTTCCATGACAAGTCGAAGGATATCAAGATCGAGTATCACTATATCAGGGATATGGTGTAGAGAGGAGCATTGAAGCTCCAGTATGTTGCGACGGATGAACAGACAGTTGATGTGTTGACGAAGCCATTGGCCAGAGTGAAGTTTAATAGAGGAAATTTCAATTGAAAATGGGCCTTCCAAAAATAATACAAATTCCATGTCACCATGTATTAGCCAAGCAAAATGCTTTAAAATTAAAAAAGGGAGCACCTCTTGAACAATTTTTTAATATAAATTTGGGGATAGGTATCATAAAAAAACTACTTTTTTGTTCATATTTTTGACATATATCCCTATGTGTTTACTCAAATTTCAACTGGGGGAGCTCGTTCGATGTGGAATTTAATTCCACATCCAACGAGTACCCACTCGGCATACTTTTGATGCATCCCGCTACCCAAAAAAAAAGAAATACTTGAAAAACATGATGATGACATCATCATCACATTTTTTCAGGTATTTCTTGTTTTTGGGGTAGAGGGACCTGCCAAAAGTATTCCAATTGGGTACTCATTTGATGCAAAATTAAATTCCACATCCAATGAGCTCTCTCGATCGAAATTTGAGTAGAAACATAGGGAGATATGTCGAAAATATGAACAAAAACGTAGTTTTTTTTCTTCCTCCAAAATTAATAAATATTATTTTATTGTTTTAACTATTATTTAATTAATTTTCCTTAGGAGGCCCATTTTGAGTTGAAATTTTCTCTAATGTTGAGTACTTCAGGGAGAATCTTGTTGTTCTCCATATCGATGTTCCCTCCAAGGGGAAATGATGAGACCTAGAGCCATTCTGACATGGTGAGAGGATTAGGTTCCTTCCATGGTCAGATGTAAGGGCTGAGCCATTCTATC
>LPNX010609061.1:109804-189139 GCA_001517045.1 Pseudotsuga menziesii
AGTTTTGGTTCTTATGCGAAGCTGTTTGGACTGCTAAGAATATGATGGATCAAAATACAAGAAGGGTGCAGCTTGTCACCTCTTTTTGAGACCGAGATTTGACCTGTTTTATGAATTTTTCCAGTACTCACAACTATATCTTGGCTGATATTTAAAAAGCAATGATCAAAGAATTCAAGAAGCCTAAATCAGAGTCACAGTGTATAACTGAACTGAAATAAATTCAGTAGAAGCGAAGTGAATCAGTTTGGGACTTTGATCAGAGGTTTAAGGTTCTCTTGGATCAAGTTAGCTTCATATTGGACCAGAGCAACATAAAGAATGGTTCATTGCAGCACTATTGCCTCATATCAGGACTCCACTTATGCAACAGAACGTTGCTGATCAGCAAGAGGCATTGGAAATCGCTATGAAACTTGAAACAACTCCTGTTGGAGATAACTCCAGAATAGCCCAGATATAGGCATAGTTAGCATAAATGGCTTTGGAGCTTCGCGACATGAAGAAATGAAAATATATTCGAGAAGAGGTTTTGTGTACACAATGTAAGATAGAAGGTCATGACAAAGAACAGTGTCATGCATTAAGAAATTATTTGAATACTGGTGCACCAAACCCGTTTAACCCTAATGTCCTATATTGTGAGATCTGTAGAACAACTGGCTAGCATCGACCTGAAGATTGCTATCTATTGCAGAGATATGTTCAAGTACCTAAGAATCCCTACTGCAAGTTCTGTATGTCAGTTGGACACAATGAAGACGAATGTCACAGCTTTGACCTCATGAGAGAGCGAACCTATGATGCTTGTAGGGTACAACCCAATGCATAAGGAAATGATGGCTATGGTTACTGTGGTAGTACACCAAGTCGAGGTAATTTCAGAGGTCATGGCCATGATGGTATTCCTGGACGAGGTCAAGGCCAGGTTATTTGCTATAACTATAATAAGGCAGGACGTGTAGCTAGAGACTGTTAGAACCCAACTACAACATGTCGATATTACAGAGCAGTCGATCATGTGATTGAGAAATTACCACATTTTATAGCCAAGATCCAAGAAATAAATGGCACTCCTACTCAGAATCTTCAGATGATACCTGTAGAGAAAAGACCTATCCTAGCCATTAGCGTTGTTACAAGGAGTGGAGATACGACGCAAGTGCAGAATAAGGGGAAACAACCTGACGAAGCTTGGGTCCGTAAGACCCCAGAGAAAATCCCATATTTCGATGTTGGAAGAGAAAAAGGAACATTTATGGAAGCTAAAAAATACTTTGCTGACCTGAGAACATCAGTAGCAACTATGCAACAACATCACCAGCAGTTACAGTTCCAAGAAGCTTCGCCGGATCAAGTAAGTACATTGACATCATTTTTACAGAGTTGTATGAAGCTATTAAGAAATCAGAATGGTTTGAATGTGTTATAGAAAGTTATTCAGTCTTGCGAACCTCAGCGAAGCTCTGATAGAGGAAAAACTATTAATAGAGTTAGAAGGATTGGAAGAGAAATGAGATTGCATGCTCAGATAGGAGATTATGACATGACTGATATCATTCTAGACCTGGGATCTGAAGTGAATGTCCTAACTAAAAATACATGGGAACAAATGGCAAAACCTAGGCTTGAATGGTCCCCTAAACAGCTGAGATTATCCAATCCGCAGAAGATTGTGCCCTTGGGAAGATTCCCTAGTGTACTAGTGGATATTGATGGAGTTAGTACCTTAGCATATTTTGAAGTCATTAAAATAATTGATGATAGCAACCCCTATCCGGACTTTCTAGGAATTGAATGGGCACTAGACAATTATGCATTAATAAACCTTAAGAATAGACAGATGAATTTTGAAGGAAAAGGCTTGAGAATCATAGTACCGTTGGACCCTTCTCAAGGATAAAGGTATACAGAGCGAGTCAAAGATGAAGATCAGGATGTTTTGGATCATATTTACAACATCATAGCTAAAGAAGAAGACTATGTTAACCCTACTACTGAAGGTATAATGGATTGGCAGTGTGACAGTTCTTGCATGACTGATTTAGATGAATGCCTAGAGAATTGGTAGAATAGACTTTATGAGCTACCTGGACATCCATGTGCAAGAATTACCAAGTCTATCAGATGGGTTGGCTCACAGACAAGAATATTACCTACTCTTGAGGGATTGACAGACCCAAAATATTTTATTGTACAATTCTCAGAGCAAGTACCAGATTCACAGAAAATGGAGACTCTAGATTCAGTATTCAGAGCCACAGCTGCCAGATGGTGGAATGGTCACAAAAAGCATATTCATAGTTGGGGAGCTTGTCAAAAGTTTCTTCGCCTAAGATTCATGGATCAACCTCAGGATGTACGAAGTAGATTTAATGGTAAGGCTAGCCCTCAGGAACATTTGGAGCAATGTTATAAAGCATGGAAGCATGTAACTTGTGAAGAATGGGTACATAGGTTTGTACACACTCTGGAACCTATAGAAAAGAATTGGTATGTAGAGGTGGAGCTTCACCATGGTACTGTAAATTGGGTTAGCCTTGTTTATAGTTTTGTGCTCACATTTTCTATTAGTGAGATTTTCCTGCTTTGGACGTAGCTATTAGGTTGATCCATACTAAGGTGTTTGATGATAAAGAAATAGCCGAGTACCAACCTGATTGGAAGGAACAAGAAGCTATTGCAGTAGAATCCTATAACCTTTCCATTGATGACGACGATGATCCTCGCAACATTAATATTCCTGAGTCAGAAGGAAATTACGAAGTACATGGACCAGCAGTCGAATCACCTGAAGTAACTCAACCCTTGAAGACAAGGAAAGTAAACATTGGATCAAAAGAAATGCCTAAGTATGCTACTATTGGAGATTACTAGGACGAAGAAATGGTAAGCAAAGTGACTGAACTCCACCATGAGTATCAGGACTTATTTTCGATGAAGTTCTCAAAAATGAAAGGTATCCTTGGTGATATAGGAGTAATAAAAATACCTTTGAAAGATGATGTGAAGCCTGTGAAGCATCGTCCTTATAGGCTGAACCCTAAGTATAAAGAAAAAGTCAGGATGGATCTGGATAAGATGCTCGTTGCAGGAATCATTGAGCCTGTCGAAGAGTCTGAATGGGTTATCCCTATGGTGGTACAAGAAAATAAGACCAAGGGAGAAATTAGAATCTGTGTTGATTTGAGGAAGCTGAATGATTCCTGTTTACATGATCCTTTTCCTACTCCCTTTACACATGAAGTTTTAGACAATGTCGGAGGTCAAGAAGTGTATTCTTTCACTGATGGATTTTCAGGTTACCATCAGACTAGAATTGCATCAGAGGATCAACATAAAACAACCTTCGCTACAGAAATGGGATCTTTCCAGTATACTATTATGCCCATTGGCCTGAAGAATGCACCTGCTATGTTTTCTAGAGTAGTCGTATCTGCATTTAAGGAATTTATTCATAAGTTCTTGGAATTTTACTTTGATGATTGGACTATCTTTGGTTTATTGAAAGATCATATAGCCAGTTTAAGACTTATGTTGGACAAGTGTAGATAGCATCAGATTTCATTGAACCTGAAGAAGTGTATCTTTTGTGCACCTTTTGGAATTCTGCTAGGTCACATTGTATGCAAGCAAGGATTGATGGTGGATCCTGTGAAGATAGCCATTATTGTGAACTTGCCACCTCCGAAGTCTGTTAAACAACTTCGTACTATGCTTGGTAATACTGGATATTACAGGAAATTCATTAAAGGATATGCTCAGATTATAGCCCCTATGGAAAATAAATTGAAGAAAGATACTAAGTTTTAATGGACACCTGATGTTGGGGCTCGACCTTCAAGGTCCTTAATTTTGGCAACTCCGTGGTTTTGGTGCGAAGCTTGTAAGCAGAGTTGTGACCCAAAATAGTCTTAGGGGTGTCGGGGTTGGGTCGAAGCCCCTCTTTTTGTAAATAACCCATGGTTTGAACTCATGGCTTTTAAGCCCATGGTTTAAGCTTATGGTATTGTAATAGTGCACTGGTATAAATAGGCACTTATGTAAAGGAGTAAGGTTAGGCCCTTTTGAGACTTCAATGTATGATGACTTGATGGGAAGGAAGAAAGACCTGTTTTAGGGTTTAAGGTTAAGTCCTAGTTGAGTGCATGGACGACATCTACAAGCTAAGTGTGCAGAGAGTTTTTGTAAGAAGGTTGCTGCAGCTGAGTGCACAGCTTAGGGTTGTTGAAGAGATCTACAAGCTGAGTGTGCAGATCAGAACTGTGTGTTTGTAAAGATTTGAAATAAGCATAGTTTTGTGGAGGTAGCCCCTACACTGGGGGGTGAACCACGTATATCTTGTGTTGTGGTGGTTCTTGAAGTTTTGTTCCTATTTTATGCATTTGATAAGTAGATAAGTGATAAGATAAGATAACTGTTAGATAATAACTTCACTGTGAATTCCCAGTTAAGGGTTAAGCAAGTAACTATATGTTTATCTAAACTGCAAAGCTAATTAAGTAACTGTTGAAGATCTATACTGCATATTTATTCTTTCTTAAGGCTAAAGGTACAGTAATATCCCTCTTCTGCTTGCAGAAACATGATTCTGCGGCACCCCATAGATGTTTCGGGTGAGACTACAACCTGTTCGTAGGTTGTTGCCAAAAGGGACAACATTGTCAGTCTTTTGTTGGTGCGAAGATAAAAGGTATAAAACCCGGGTCAGCCCATAGCCCAACAAATTGGTTCTGTTGCCGGTTGAACAGTATCTTCTCAAGAGGGATTTACGTTGTACCTGGAGGGATATGTTTTGGAGGCCCTCAGTAAAATAAATCGGTGATTGGATCGAAGAGACCTATCTGAAATTTGTTGAATAAGAAAATAAGGACCCTCGTCGTAGCTTAGACGACTTCTTGCAAAGGTATGTTTTTGCTGATATTTATGAAATTTTCTTTGGTAGTATCCACATAGAATTGCACCAGTGGTTATCCAGGTTTACCAAAAGAAAGACAAACTTCAAAGAAGATCAGTCTCCTTCCTAGACCCCCGAAAGAATTAATATATTGAAAAGGGTGAACAACGTGATATCAAGAGTTGTTGATTTCTGGAAAACACGAACCCTTGAATCATTTTTGACGGAGTTTGCCATTGACACACACACTTATTTCAGTGAAGATGAATGACATTTTTTCAAAGGAACAAGCGGTAAGTACTTAAATTCATTCAGTTTGAGAAATAAAATGCTTTTGGTTGAGAAATACATATTGCTTATTGAATCAGATTGCTAGATTTGTTGTTACTAACATATGTTTGGAAGTGAAAGTGACTTTGACAAGCAAAGTGGTTTGCTTCGAAGCGGCAAACGATACAAGAGAAATATTGGATCCTATACCCTAATCCAGAGTACCGATTATACCCCGCTATGTCCAGAAGACTCTGATTCTGAAGAAACCCCTTCTGTTAGAAACCCTCCTGTAACTCCGCAGAGAAGACCTGTTACCCCTGAGAACCCGCCACAGTCTAAAATTAACCCTAACCCTAGTAGTCCTGTCGTAGGTCAGTATACTTCAGTAAGTTCCCCTCCCCCCGTTATCCGTCCCCCCCCCCCCCCCCCCCCCCCCCCCCCCCCCCCCCCCCCCTCAATCCACTATGGCCCATGTGAATGATGATATCAAACTCCCATTTTTTAAAGGAACTGGATCAGAGGATCCAGAGCAGTTTTGGTTTTCATGTGAAGCTGTGTGCACTGCTAAGAGTATTACGGATGAAAATATAAGAAGAGTGCAGCTAATCACCTGTTTCAGAGACCGGGCTTCGACCTGGTTTATGAAGTTTTTCAGTACTCAGAACTATATCTTGGCCGATATTAAAAAATCCATGATAAAGGAATTCAAGAAACCCAAATTAGTGTCACAGTGTATAACTGAAACTAAAGGAAATTCAGCAGAAGAGACGTGAATCAGTGTGGGACTTTGATCAGAGGTTCAAGGTTCTGTTGGATCAAGTCATTTTTACTATTGGACTAGAACAACATAAAGAGTGGTTCATTGCAGCCTTATTACCTCATATCAAGACCCCACTTGTGCAATAGAAGGTTGCTGATCAACAAGAGGCATTGGAAATTGCCATGAAGCTTGAAACCGCTCCTGTAGGTGATAACTCTGGCATAGCCCAGATACAGGCGCAGTTGATAGAAATGACTTTGGAAAGCAATGCACAAGGCAATAATGGATATGGCTACCATGGTGGTAACCCAGGTCGAGGTAATTTCAGAGGTCGTGGTGGTATGCCTAGAAGAGGCCAAGTTATTTTCTACAACTGTAATCAGGCAAGCCATCTAGCTAGAGACTGTCAGAACCCAACTACGACATGTCGATATTGCAGAGCAGTCAATCATGTGATTAAGAAATGCCCACAGTTGATAGCCAAGATACAAGAAAGGAATAGTACTCCTACTAAGAATATTCAGATGATTGTTGTAGAGCAAATATATGTCCCATCTATTAATGTTGTTACAAGGATTGGAGCTACGACGCAAGTGCAGAATACGGAGAAACCATTACAGGAAATTTCAACTCAAAATGGGCCTTTTAACTTTTATTCAAATTCCATGTCATCATGTGTTATCCAATGAAATTGCTTTAAATTTGAAATACCGTATAGGTATTAAACACTTTTTTAATATAAATTTGGGGATAGGTATCATAAAAAAAAACTACTTTTTTTGCTTGTATTTTTGACATATCTCCCCGTGTTTTTACTCAAATTTTGATCGATAGAGCTTGTTGGATGCGGAATTAAATTTTGAATCCAACGAGTACCCACTCAGCATACTTTTGACGGACCCCGCCACCCCAAAAACAAGAAATACCTGAAAAATGGAATGATGACATCATCATTCCAATTTTTAAGGTATTTTTTGTTTTTGGGGTGGCGGGGTCTGTCAAAAGTATGTCGAGTGGGTACTCGTTGGATGCGGAATTTAATTCTGCATCCAACGAGCTCTTCTGATCGAAATTTGAGTAAAAACATGGGGAGATATGTCAAAAATACAAACAAAAAATTAGTTTTTTCTTTTCTTCCTCCAAAATTAATAAATATTATTTTATTATTTTAACTATTATTTTATTAGTTCATTTTAGGAGGCCCATTTTGAGTTGAAATTTCCTCTAATGAGTCTGTCGAGGCTTGGGTCTACAAGACCCCAAAGAATATTCCAACCTTTGATGTTGGCAGAGAAAAAGAAACATTTATGGAAGGTAAAAGAGACTTTGCTGATCTAGGAAGCTCAGTAGCAACCACGCAACAACATCAACAGTAGTCGCAGTCCCAAGAAGCTTCGCCGGATCAAGTAAGTACACTAACATCATCCTTACAAAGTTGTATGAAGCTGTTAAGAAACAAGAATGCTTTGAATGAGTTACAGAAAGTTCTTCAGTCTTGCAAATCCCAGCGAAGCTTTGAAAAAGGGAAAAATGTTAATAGAGTTGGAAGGACTGAAAGAGAAATGAGGTTGCATGCTCAGATAGGAGAGTATGATATGACTGATGTCATTTTATACTTGGGATCAGAAGTGAATGACCTAACTAAGCAGACATGGGAACAAATGGGAAAACCTAAGCTTGAGTGGTCCCCTATACAGTTGAGATTATCCAATTAGTAGAAGATTGTGCCTTTGGGAAGATTCCCGAGTGTACCAGTAGATATTGATGGAGTCAACACCCTAGCATATTTTGAAGTCATTGAGATAATTGATGATAGAAACCCCTATCTAGCCTTGCTAGGAATTGAATGGGCAATAGACAATGATGCAGTAATCAACCTTAAGAAGAGACAAATGACTTTTGAAGGAAAAGGCCTGAGAGTCATAGTTCCATTGGACCCTTATCAAGGAGAAAGGTATACAGATCAAGTCAGAGATGAAGATCAGGATATTTTAGATCATATTTACAACATCACAGCCAAAGAAGAGGACTATGTTAACCCTACTACTGAAGGTATAATGGATTGGTAGTGTGACATTTCTTGCATGACTGATTCAGATGACAGCCTAGAGAACTAGCAGAATAGATTGTATGAGCTACATGGACATCGATGTGCAAGAATCACCAAGTCTCTCAGATGGCTTAGCTCATAGACAAGAGCCTTACCTACTTTTGATGGCTTGATAGACCCAGCAGATTTTATTGTGCAATTCTCAGAGCAGGTACCAGATTCACAGAAAATGCAGACCCTAGATTCATTATTCAGAGCCATAGCTGCTAGATGGTGGAATGGTCATAAGAAGTACATTCAGAGTTGGGAAGTGTGTCAAAATCTTCTTCACCTAAGATTCATGGATCAACCTCAAAAGGTGCAAAGAAGATTTGATGGTAAGACTAGACCTCACGAACATTTGGAGCAGTGTTATCAAGCATCAAAGCATGTACCTTCCAAAGAATGGGTAAATAGGTTGCACACACTCTAGAACCTGTAGCAAAGAATTGGTATGCAGAGGTGGAGCTTCACCATGGTACTATAAGTTGGGATAGTCTTGTTGATATTTTTGTGCTTACATTTTCTATTAATGAGGTTTTCCCTGCGTTGGACATAGCTATTAGGCTGATCAATACTAAGGTGTTTGATGATAAATAAATAGTCGAGTACCAACCTGATTGGGAAGAACAAGAAGCCAATGCAGTAGAATGCTATAACCTCACAATTGACGAGGATGATGACCCATGCAACATCAATATCCATGAGTCAGAAGGACACTGCGGAGTTCATGGCCCAGCAGTTGAAGCTCCTGAAGTAACTCAGCCCTTGAAGACAAGAAAAGTCAACATTGGATCAGAAGAAATACCTAAGTACACTACCATTGGTGACTATCAGGACGAAGAAATGGTAAGCAAAGTGACTGAACTTCTCCATGAGTATTAGGACTTAATTCCAAGGAAGTTCTTAGAAATGAAAGGTATCCTTGGTGATATACGACTGATAAAAATACCCTTGAAAGCTGATGCGAAGCCTATGAAGCAGTGCCCTTATAGGCTGCATCCTGAGTATAACGAAAAAGTCAGAATGGAGTTAGATAAGATGCTCACTGCAGGAATCATTGAGGCTGTCGAAGAAATTATGTCATGGTATCAGGATTTGTCAAAGGTCTATACTATGTCGAAGACCCTTATTGTGGCGTACCCAGAGTTACTGATTGTGCTATAGAAGAAAGGTGTGTCGGAGCTTAAAATGCGACCGTTGGGAAAAAGTAGATTTGGCGGCGTCGGTATTTTAACAACATTAACTACATATAATGATTAGATTTTGGGGAATCTAGCGCCGTTTAGACAATATATCTATCATATTTGGTGTCTTCAATGCACATTTACAGTAAGAATGGTCGTTGGATTCGATAAGAAGTCACTCACTCCTGTGAATGTCGCATTGTGCATTCTCTTCAGTTTTACAATTCAGTCCATGTCAGCTGATCGCGAAGTCCAGGAATTGTTGAGAGAGTTCGAACAGAGGGGTGTGCAGAACCTTATGAGCACTCCTCTTGCATCTGCACCATGTGAAGAAACTCCCCTAGCACCGACTCAGCCAATGCAGACATGATCTACCAGGAATAAGTTTAAACCAGAAGTTCGTTCTAAGAGGAACGAAGACAGACACAAGCAATCAGGGAAAACACTGGAGGTTCCCGAGATGAATCCCTCTGGTTTAGCAGAGATCCCACATGAAGGTTTTGAAGACTTCGGTGAGGCAGAGAATGTTGCATCACACTAGCCCTCTTATCTTCCGCCTGTTTGACCAGGAGTTCAGCCACCTCGACGGACAACCAAGTTCACACTTTGCACCCCTTCGCTGCCACAGGGTGCGCAGTTGGTTGGGACAATGACGGGAAAAATCGACCGGATTAAGTACGCAGACCACGATACAAATGATTGTGGGAAGTTTTTGCAGTTCACACCTGGAACATACTTGCACTTTTTCCACCACCCGGAGGCTGGAGTGACACTGCTAGAAGTAAAACAGTGGGTTACTGGCCTGGAGAAAGCAAGCTTGCTGAAAATGTTGAATGTCCCCTACCTTGGTCACAGCATGCAGGTCATCGTGGTGGTAAAGCAATTATTGGTGTTGGTGCATGATGGGAACCTATGGATAGGAGACCAGATAATCCCTATTAATGGAGAACTGGTTCATAGGATCACAGGATTGCCGAAGGAAGGGCCTGATCTTGGGATCGAATTCATTGGGAAGCATGAAGACACGAAGCTGGCACAGCATATGAAGGAACGCTTCGAGTTAACAAAAGGAAAGAGAGGGTATCAAACCTCGACCATTCAGCATCAAAACATTCTCTTCACCACAGATCTTCTAGCATGCAAGCTAATGCGGAAGTGCAGACCAAATGAAGTACCCACCCCAATTGTTAGTATTGATGCGAACTCTGTCGAAGGCTATAGTTACAAATGGGTAGAGTACATTGCCAAGGAATTTCTTGAAGATGTCCGAGATGCACAGGAGAAAGGTAGACCCTTTCACTATTCATGGTTGTTGGTGCTTATTGTGCTGGTGGGATGGAAAGAACCTACCGAGACATAATTTGTTGATGTTCCTTCGAACATGCCTTACGCAGCAAGGTACGCATCTCTGTGGGTGTCACAGGACAAAACCTTCCAGCAGATGACAAACTACGTGTTCGCCTTCTATGCCATGAACATATCCTATGATATTTTGAAGACGTCGCGGCTCACTAATGAGCTCTTTTCTTAGTATGTGGGAGTAGCCAACTTCAGGGCTGACATGCATCATGTCTTCATCCAAGCCCATGCAGATAAAAAGCACAAATGGTTGAAGTTTCCATACATGGTGAATGAGGAAGACATCCTCGTAGTCGTCAAGCAATGGCCGGCTGAATGGATGAAGGACGCACGGACAAAGCCCAGCATAGCAATCCCTCCAGTGACAGATGTGGGTGCAGGTCCTAGCCAGACGCAACACAATGACCCACTCAAAGAAAGTGAAGAACAAAGTCAGTCACAGGAGAGTGAAGGCAACCAGGTTGGTGAGGATGGAATGGATGAAGAAGAAGAAGAGTCGGTCAAAAAAATCTCCGACCCCAATTGCCCAAATAAGCGCAATTCGTCAGAGGTAGAGGAAGTGACTAAAACTCAGTCCGGAAAGAAAGCGAAGGCATCAAAAGGGAAGAATATTGTCGAAGATCCCACTTTGACAAGTGAGGAGCTTGCTCACGATCTGACGAAGTCCATAGAATTACTAACCAAAAAATGGTCAGAGTTTGCGGCTACGCACCTGGATGCGCTCACTGGCGTAGCGCGGAGAATTGCAAAATTAAAAGACTTAGCAGAAAGATCAATGACTGGAACTGTAGTAGGAAGTGCCCCAGTAAGCACACAACCAGACGCAAGGTAATGGCTAGCCAGAGATAACAGAGGGCAAGTACCAAGTGCAGCCCTCATCATAACTGACGCAGCATCTCGCTCGCAGATGAGCATGCCAGTTGGGATAGATTACACCAAGTTGTCCATGATGGAGCTACATCTGTGTCAATTAGCAATCATGAAGGAGATCCAAGCACACAACAGCTACTCACACACGCAGCTAGAAAATGCCACAAAGTAGAGTGAAAGCCTCGTATCGTAGTTGGAAGAAGCCGAGTAGAAAAAGAGGGAAGCAGAAAACAAGCATAATGCATTGGTGCAAACCTTGGATGAGGCATGTCGAAGTCTCCCTGACTTCGACATACACATTGAAGAGGAACCTGAGAAAACAATACTCAAGCTGAAGGACTATGTGCACTAGTCTCGCAGCTAGTTGGAAAAGATGAAAGCAGACCATGCGGCTCAAATTGCAGAGCTTCAACTTTGCATCACTCCTGAGAGTCCACCAGAAGTGAAGGAGTAGCGTCGCAGAGATATTCAGGCCTCGGCCACAAAAATATCAGATCTTATGAGCATTGCAGCAAAGCTGCTAGATGAAAGCATAAAGGCCTAGGAAAACTTGCAAGAGAACCCTCAGGTAGAAAAGCTACAAGAAACCATTAAACAGCGACAGACAGAGCTGGGTGCAGTGAAAGCGAAAATCAAGACATTGCCTCCTGTGCAGAAGATGCTTAAGGTAAAGCAGAGCAATGAACTCCAGCAAGAAATTGGGGCATACAAAAGGAAATAAACCCTGTTGGTGAACTCTGTGCAACCTCTTCTTAACAAGGCCTTGGAGTTGAGCACTACTGCGGACAACTAGCTCAAGATCTTGAAGGAGTATGATGCGTTCGCACAGGAAAGGGCCAGTGAAACATCTACAACATCAGTGTAGGAGATAGAGGAAAAGGAGAAAGCAGCTGAAGACATCATGTGAAGCCTTAACAGGAAATTCATTATCTTCGCCAACAAGATTCTCCCACTTGACAAGCAGTAGAGTGTCCCGGGACGGGCCACTAGTGAGTATTAGGGGCCTATTGGGGCTCGACCTTCAAGGTCCTTAATTTTGGCAACTTCGTGGTTTTTGTGCGAAGCTTGTAAGCGGAGTTGTGACCCAAAATAATCTTAGGGGTGTCGTGGTTGGGTCGAAGCCCCTCTTTTTGTAAATAACCCATGGTTTGAAATCATGGTTTTTAATCCCATGGTTTAAGCTTATGGTATTGTAATAGTGCACTGGTATAAATAGGTACTTATGTAAAGGAGTAAGGTTAGGCCCTTTTGAGACTTCGATGTATGATGATTTGATGCGAAGGAAGAAAGACATGTTTTAGGGTTTAAGGTTAAGTCCCAGCTAAGTGCGTGGATGACCTCTGCAAGCTGAGTGCATAGAGGGTTTTTGTAAGAAGTTTTTTGCAGCTGAGTGCGCAGCTTAGGGTTACTGAAGAGATCTGCAAGCTGCGTGCACAGATCAGAACTGTGTGTTTGTAAAGAGTTGAATATAAGCACAGTTCTGTGGATGTAGCCCCTACATTGGGGGTGAACCACGTATATCTTGTGTTGTGGTGGTTCTTGATGTTTTGTTCCTGTTTTATGCATTTGATAAGTAGATAAGTGATAAGATAAGATAACTTTTAGATAATAACTTCGCTATGAATTCCCAGTTAAGGGTTAAGCAAGTAACTTTATGTTTATCTAAACTGCGAAGCTAATTAAGTAACTATTGAAGATCTATACTGCATATTTATTCTTTGTTAAGGCTAAAGGCACATTAATATCCCTCTTCTGCTTGCAGAAACCTGATTTTGTGGCACCCCATAGATGTTTCGGGTGAGACTGCAACCTGTTCACAGGTTGTTTCTGAAAGGGCCAACACTGTGGGTCTTTTGTTGGTGCGAAGATAAAAGGTATAAAACCTGGGTCTACCCATAGCCCAACACCTGAACATCAGGAAAGCTTGGATATTTTGAAAGAAAAGATGGTAACTGCCCCTATCTTAGTATTCCCTAACTGGAGTAAGGAGTTTCATGTTCATTTTGATGCATCTTCCATTGCTTTAGGTATAGTATTGGCTGAGTCAGGTGAAGGTAATATTGATCACCCTATTGCTTTTGTAAGTAGAAAATTGTCCATAGCAGAAAAGAATTATACTACGACAGAATGATAAGGTCTAGCTATGGTTTATGCTTTGCAGAATTTTTGACAGTATTTGTTAGGATCTCACTTTAAGATGTTCACTGACCATTATGCTTTGAAGTATTTGGTTAACAAGCCTCTGTTAGGTGGAAGGATATGCAGATGGCTGATTTTGTTTCAGGAGTATGACTTTGAGATCATAGTTAATCCATGAAGACTTAACCTGGGGCCTGACCACTTGTTGATGCTCAAGTCAGGAGAAGAGCCCACTAGTTTTGATGAAGGTCTTCCTGATGCCTAGTTGTTTGCCATCTAGATGGTTGATGACTACTTTCAGGATATTTTTTAGTACTTGTCTATAGGTTTTGCACCTTCTAAGATGACAACACAGTAGAAGAAGTAGCTGGTGGTTAGAGCAGTTGACTTTACCTTGATAGCAGGACAACTATATAAGATGGGGCCAGATGAAATACTGCGCAGATGTGTCCTAGAGCATGAAAAGCCATTGATTTTTGCTGAGGCACATTCTGGAGCAGAAGGAGGTCATTATGCAGGAAAAGCTATGGCACAGAAGATTGTGACAACTGGATTGTGGTGGCCTACAATTCATAAGGATGCAAGAGAATATTTCCATAGCTGTGATATCTGTCAGAGGACAGGAAAACCATCTAGGAGGGATGAGATGCCTCTGGTTCCACAGGTAAATTTACAAGCATTTGACAAGTGGGATATTGATTTTGTTGGACCAATCAATCCCCCTACAAAGAAATCTGGAGCAAGATATATTATTACAACAACTGATTACCTTACTTGTTGGGTCGAAGCTCAACCAGTCAAGGACTATAGTGTTGCTACAGCTGCGAAGTTCATATTTGATAATATCTTGTGGAGGTTTGGGTGTCCTAGAATTCTTATGAGTGATCAAGGATCACATCTTCTGAATAAGACTATTGAAGAATTGACCGAGGAGTTTCAAGTATATCATCAGAAGAGTACTACCTACCATCCTCAAGCAAATGGAACTGTCGAAGCCTTTAACAAGATTCTTGAGCACGCTCTGATGAAGGTTTGCAATGTTAACAGAAATGATTGGGATCTTAGAATTCCAGCAGTGTTATGGGCTTATAGAACCACTTGCAAGAAGTTGACATGCCACACACATTTTAGGCTAGTGTATGGATAGGAAGCAGTTATTCCCATGGAGTACATTGTTCCTAGCCTCAGAATATCTTCCTTCATAGAAATGGATGACCCAGCTGTGTTGAATGAAAGACTGGCAATGATACTAGAACTAGAAGAAGACAGATTCATTGCAGGTTTCCAGCAGCAAGTATAGAAAGCTAGAGAAAAAGCATGCCATGATAGACACATTAAGAAGAAGCGGTTCCAGAATGGTGATCTTATGCTCTTGTACAACAGTAAATTCATGAAGTTCCCAGGTAGGTTCAAGACACATTGGAAAGGACCATACATAGTTTAGAAAGTTACCGATGGTGGCGCAGTTCAGTTAGCTAAATTGAATGGAGAAATTTTTCCCTCCATGGTGAATGGGAGTAGATTAAAGAAGTACAAGGACAGGCCTGTACCCCCTGATCAGAAGTAATAGCAACAAGAAGAGTCTAAGTACCAAGAATAATTGAAATTGGGTACTAGACTATAATGAAGCTGTTCTCAGAGAGCTTGAGCAGAGTGTTGGAAAATTTACGAAGTGTCGAAGCTTATGTTAGGATGTGTTGAAGGTCTATATTGTGTCGAAGGTCCTTGTTGTGGTGAAGCTGAAGTTAGTGGTTGTGCCGAAGAAGAAAGTTGTGTCGAAGCTTAAAATGCGACTGTTGGAAAAAAATAGACTTGGCGGCGCCGGTACGTTAACTGCATTAACTGCCTGTAATGATGAGATTTTAAGGAATCTAGCGACGTTTGGACAAGATCTATCACCGCTTAGTTATATTTGGTGTCTTTAATGCATAGTTATGGCATATTTGGTTGTTAGATTCTATAAGAAGTCACCCAGACCTGTGAATTTTGCATTACACATTTTCTTGAGTTGAGTCCATGTCAGCTGATCACGAAGTCCAGGAATTGTTGAGTGAATTCAGACAGAGGGGTATGTAGAACCTTATGAGCAACCCACCTGCATCCGCACCTCACGAAGAGACTCCCCCAGCACCGAATCAACCAATGCAGACACGATCTACCATGAATAATTTTAAGCCAAAAGTTCGCTCTAAGTGAAATGAAGACAGGCACAATCCATCAGGAAAGACACCGGAGGATCCCAAGATGAATCCTCCTGGTTCAGCAGAGTTTGCACCTGAAGGTTTTGAAGACTTCGATGAGGATGAGAATGTTGCATTGTAGCATCCACCATACCTTCCACCTATTCGACTAGGAGTTCAGCCACCTCAGTGAATATCCAAGTTCACATTACGCACCCCCTCGCTGCCACAGGGTGTACAGTTGGTCGAAATGATGACATGAAGAATAGAACGGCTTAAGTACGAAGACCACGATACGAATGATCGTGGGAAATTTCCGCAGTTCACACCTGGGTAATACTTGCACTCTGTCCATTATCCAGAGGTCGGAACGATGTTAGTGGAAGTGAAACAGTGGGCTACTGGCTTGGAGCAAGCCGGCTTGTTAAATATGTTGAATGTCCCCCACTTTGGTCACAGCATGAAGGTTACCGTGGTGGTCAAGAAACTATTGGCATTAGTGCATGATGGGAACCTATGGATAGGAAGCCAGAAAATTGCCATTGATGGAGAACTCATTCATAGGATTACAGGCTTTCCGAAGGAAGGGCCTGACCCTAGGATTGAGTTTGTCGAAAAACAAGAGGATACGAAGCTGCTGCAGCACATGAAGGACCGCTTCGGCCTGAAAAAAGGAAAGCGAGGGTATCAAGCCTCGAAAATTCAGCACCAAAACATTCACTTTGCCGCAGAGCTACTTACATGCAAATTAATGTGGAAGTGTAGACCCAATGAAGTACTTGCCCCGATTGTCAGTATTGCTGGGAACTGTGCCGAAGGCTACAGTTACAAATGGGCAGAGTACATTGCTAGCGAATTCCTTGAATATGTCCACGATGCACAGGAGAAAGGTAGACCCTTTTATTACTCATGGTTGTTAGTGCTTATTGCACTAGTAGGATGGAGAGAACCTACCGAGGCATAGTTTGTTGATGTGCCTCTGGAGATGCCTGGCGTAGCAAGGTATACATCTCTATGGGTTTCACAGGATAAAGCCTTACAGCAGATGACAAACTATGTGTTCACCTTCTATGCGATGAACATTTCATATGAGATCCTGAAAACACCGCGGCTCAGTAATGAGCTATTCTCTCAATATGCTGGAGTGGCCAACTTCAAGGCTAACATGCACAATGCCTTCATCCAGGCCCGTGCAGATAACAAGCATAAATGGTCGAAGTTTCCATATGTGGTGAACGAGGAAGACATCCTCACAGTAGTTCAGTAGTGGCTGAGTGAATGGATGAAGGATGCACGAACAAGGCCCAACATATTGGTCCCCCCAGTAACAGATCTGGGCACAGGTCCTAGTCAGTAGCATCAGAATGACCCACTCGAAGAGAGCGAAGAACAAGATGAGTCATAGTAGAGCGAAGGTGACCATGGTGGTGATGACGGAGCTGATGAAGAAGAAGAAGAATCGGTCAAAAACATCTCAGACCCCAATCTCCTAGATAAGCACAAGTCTCCCGAAGCAGAGGAAGTTACAAAGCCTTCGCCCATAAAGAAAGCTAAGGCATCAAAGGGAAAGAATATCGTCGAAGAGCCCACTTTGACGATTGATGAGCTTGATCAGGCTCTGACAAAGTCTACAGAGGTACTAACTAGCAAATGGTCAGAGTTTGCAGCTACACACCTTGATGTGCTCACTAGAGTAGTGCAACGAATAGAAGAACTTAAGTCGTTAGCGGAAATATCAGCAACTGGCACTACAGCAAGCAGTGCCCTAGCAGGTGCACAGCTAGATACAAGACAATGGCCAGCCAGAAAAAACAGAGGACAAGTGCCAAGTACAACCCTTATAATAACTGATGCAACATCTCAATCGCAAATGAGCATGACAGTTGAGATAGATTACACCAAGTTGTCTATTCTGAAGTTGTATCTTTGTCAATCGACCCTCATGAAGGAGATCCAAGAACAAGATAGCTACTCACACATGCAGTTAGAGAATACCACGAAGCAGAGTGAGAGCCTCACAGTGCAGTTGGAAGAAGCGAAACAGAAGAAGAGGGAAGCATAAAACAAGCGGGCTACACTAGTGCAAGTGTTGGATCAGGTGTGTCGAAGTCTCACTGACTTCGACATGCAGGCTGAAGAAGAACCAGAGCAAAGGATCATCAAGATAAAATACTATGCACAACAGTCTCAAAGCCAGATCAAGAATATTGAAGCGGAACATGAGGCTTAGATTGTGGAGCTTCAACTATGCATCATTCCTAAGAGCCCACTAGAGGTCAGGGAACAACGTCGCAAAGATATCCAGGCCTCAGAAACGAATATCTCAGATCTTGTCAGTAGTGCATCAAAGCTACTGGACGAAAATGTCGAGGCCTAGGCAAACTTGCAGGACAACCCAGAAGTTGAAAAGTTGCAAGAAACCATCAAGCAGAGACAGACAGATTTGGACGCAGTAAAAGAAGAAATTAAGACATTGCCTCTTATGCAGAAGATGCTTAAGGTGAAGCATAGCAATGAGCTCCAGCGAGAAATTGAGTCTTGCAGAAGGAAAGAAACACTATTAGTGAACTCTGTGCAGCCCCTCATTAACGAGGCCTTGGAGTTGAGCACTGCTGCGGAAAACCAGCTCAAATTCCTGAAGGAGTATGATGCGTTTGCACAAGAGAAGGCCAACAAAGCAACTGCAACAACATTGCAGGAGATAGTGCAGAAGGAGCAAGCAGTTGAAGATATCATGCATGGTCTCAACAAGCAATTTACTATCTTCACCAACAATATTATTCCACCAGAAAAGCAACATAGTGTCCTGCGACAGGACACTGTTGAGTCTTAGGGGCATGTTGGGGCTCGGCCTTGAAGGTCCTTAATTTTGGCAACTCCGTGGTTTTGGTGTGAAGTTTGTAAGCAAAGTTGTGGTCCAAAATAGTCTTAGGGGTGTCGGGGTTGGGTTGAAGCCCCTCTTTTTGTAAATGTCCCATGGTTTTTAAGCCCATGGTTTAAGCCCATGGTATTGTAATAGTGCACTTGTATAAATAGGCAATTATGTAAAGGAGTCAGGTAGACTTGTTGTGTGATGATAATGTTGTGATGCAAAGAAGATAAGGCTAATTTTGGGTTTAAGGTTAAGTCCCAGCTGAGTGCGTGGATGACCTTTGCATCTGAGTGCACAGAGGGTTTTGGAGGAAAGGTTTTGCAGCTGAGTGTGCAGTTTTGGGTTGTTGAGAAGATCTGTAGCTGAGTGCGCAAATCAGAACTATGTTGTTTGTAAAGAGTTGAATATAAACGTAGTTCTGTGGAGGTAGCCCCTACACTGGGGGTGAACCACGTATATCTTGTGTTGTGGTGGTTCTTTTTATTTTGTTCATCTTATGTTTTTATGCATTTGATAAGTAGGTGAATGATAAGTAAGATATATTGCTAAGTACTAACTTCGCTATGAATTCCCAGTTAAGGGTTAAGTAGGTAACTGTCTATTTATCTAAACTACGAAGCTATTTAAGTAAATATCGAAGCTCTGTATTGCATAAATGTTCTCTGTTAAGGATAAAGGGTACAGTAATATCCCTCTTTTGCTTGCAGAAACGTGATTATGCGGCACCCCATAGCTGTTTCGGGTGAGACTGCAACCTGTTCGCAGGTTGTTTCTGAAAGGGACAACACTATGGGTCTGTTTGTTGGTGCAAAGATAAAATTATAAGAACTCAGGTCTGCCCTTAGCCCAACATCTGCATTCAAGCCCGAAGGAGAAATAGAATTCGCTATAGTATTAAAACCCAACCAAGCAACCATGCAAAACGTAGCCTTGCCACAGGATCGAATGAAGACAAGCATAAGCTTGATGAGTAGGCTTACCATGGCCACGAATGCAATGTAGTGATCCCACTATGTTGTAACCATGCTTCCCTCCATCCCCTTCGACACCTACAAGTCAACACCAAACAGGGATGAGAAGTATGCCATCCCTTCCAAACTGAAAACCAAACTAATGTAAAGGATTATGAGTTTGTACAGGCTTACCTTCATAAGTTGTGGGTTGCCTCCATGGTCATACCTTTGCGTAGACCCAAACAATGAAACCCCAAATTCCAAATGCATTACACATCCATCATGAGCCAATCCTAAGGGGAAGGCTGTCACGTCTTCCCACAAGCATTAAATACACCAGGTTGGAACCCATTAATGTTAACATAAACCCACTCCCATAGTCACGACTTGCTCCAAGGTACCATTTCATTCCACCCTTGATACCATCTCTTAAACCCTGTAATATATGGTTCATACCATATATCATGTAACCCCAAACTTTAAACATCAATGTTACCATAATGCTATGTTCGCACTATGCTAGTATCACCATAATACGTAGTCATATGATGCGTTAGTCAAAAGTTTAAATATCCTTGCTTAGGATTGTAGATAAGCCTTAGTACATAGGTTAAATATTAGGGTTTAACACCATAATGTTAAGGTGTTTAGGCTTATGCACCATGGCATGCAAAGTATGCCATGTAAATCTCTCAATCTACCAAATTCAAGTCTGCTCTCGAACCTTTAATTAACCTACCAATAAAAGAACATAGGATTTGTTAACAGAGCTTAGAGTAAAAATATACCTAGAATGAAAAGATATAAATGACATTTAAAAATTACAAATTTAAGACACAATGAAGAAAAATCAATGTATAGGAAATTTAGCCGTAATGGCTATATTGATGATAACAACACTTAACAAGTCTGAAAATCAACTTGATAGACAACGTAATAACTAGCAGCAGGTTATCAACGACCAAGGCTATCAAAACACTTTACATCCAGTCCCATTGCAAGTAATAAACTACAGAAGAAAAAGCGAGAGGTGCCTTAGTTCGATTGAACTAAGTAAGCCTGCATAACCAAGTAATACCTTACCTCTCAGATTCTCATGGGAGAACTAGTCCCGCCACTCCACCACTTTATCCCCATCAACAAAGTTAAGCTAGTTATGCTTAAATAAATAGAGTACACATGCGTAGAAATAAATCAATGAAATATACATATCACTAACTCATCGATAATAATAACTAAATGTACAAATAGTTTAAATAACAGAATTAAGGCATAGGAAGTAAGCAAACTAATAATCACTAAATGGATAGGAAATTGACAAGATAGTATGAGAAGTTTTTGAAGAGATCGAAATTTAAGTAGCTCATATAATTCTACAGGAGTACTAATGATACTCTTAGGTAGTTTTCTACTAGCCTATAAAAGAAAAAAATTATTTTCAAATTATGGGGATATTATAGATACCGTTCAAGGGATCTTACCTGAGTATTTGTTTCTTTCTATGAGACTTGGTTAATAGTGTTTTGCCATAATAATATTGAAATGTATTTCAACTAGTGGTTAGTGACACTCCACCAATTGGACTATGTTGATGCAGTTGTGCAATTTTTCTAGAAGGAATGCCAATTTTACAAGAAGTGAGCAAAAATGAATGAGGTGTTAGAAATCAACTCCTACCATGCATTTCGGACACCAATACTTACATTTGAAAATAAGTATCATCCATCTCTAATGATGACATGTACATGAGTTGAGTTATGTCGCATTTTTTCTCAAAAGCAGGGATTAAGACAGACTAAAAATGGTACCCCACCCATCCATAAGAAAAAATGCTAACTGCTCCTGTTAACCAAAAAATCCCCCACATACTCTCAATGGCCAACACCACCCAAGTACATCATCTCACAACACTCATTTCACTCCATAAGACCTTCCATTTTACCCCAACACCTCCAAAAGAGCCCAAGGATGAAGAAAAGGGCTCAAAACCCCAAAAAGGAGCCCAAAACAGCTCCCTAGGAGCTAAAGCCCTCAAAAAGGGGATAAAACCCCCAAAAAGGGGCTAAAGTTAGGGCAGAACAGGCTAAAGACCTGACCAAGGGATTAAAACCATAAAATCCCTTGGAAAAACTATAACAGGAGGGTGGGGGGTCACTCTCAAACCACTCCTCACTTGCATATTGTTATGCTGCCCATGGATGCTTTGAGACCTTTGCCTCTCAAACCACCCACATTCCCTCTTCTCCATCTCCATCCCACCAAGCCATTGCTTCCCAACCAAGAGAGAGGTGCTCCCATGAGCTAGGGCATGCTGGCCCATTTCCACCCAAGTGAGGTATAACATTTCTTTTCATGTTTGTGTACTTGATTTTGCTTTCTAACTATTATTTTTATTTGTAGGTTCTATTATTGACATTGTTTGCAGGTTTTCCATTGTAGTAGCTTAGGTTGCTTGCAGTTTTGAAGGAGGTGGAACCCTAACCTGTCTTCTGTAGAGGGGTTCACAAGGGCTTCATCTCCCTCTTTCTTTTCTGTTATTAGCTCATCGTTTAGTCTAGTTTTAGTTTTTTGTCACTAGATTAGCTTAGTTTATTTTACTGTTCTGTTTATGCTATTTCCATTTCATTTTTTCATGTTTTCAAAGAGTAGGAACCTACCCTTGTGCCCTATATGCACAAGGGAGCCATTCTTGCTCTTGCAGTGAGGACAACTCCTCACTACAGCCTTTGGTAACCATAACAGGTCGATCCCGCAGGATCCCTGTTCCAAAAATTTCTTGTTTTCAAGTTTTTTCAATTTCACCCTAGTTTTCAGAAATATTATGTTAGATCTATCTTAAATCTACTTTATTTTCTATTTTAGGTAATGCCAAAGCCTCTGCTCAGCCAAGCCGAGTCATATTGACCCTAGTGTGAGTTACTGTTGGCCAGATCTGACCCTGCATCACCAAAAAACCCCTTTCCGGAGCAGGGCGCTCTTAATGAGAAAATAGGTGCACCCAGGGCGCACTTAATCCCTAGACAAGCATGACTTCAGCCTAGAAGCTTAGGTTGCAGTTGTTTTCACATTTTGTATGACCCCCTCACTCATTTCTGGAAAAATCTCCTGGCCCCCTCGCTAGATTTTGTCAAAAATGTGCGGCCTGTCATGCAGAAGTTGAATTTAAGTTTAATTGATAGTAATTTTCAGTTTTAGAGGACTGTTAGTGTGGCGGAGCCGCCTCTGTCCACCATTGAAGGTCTTTGTTAGTTCCAGTTTTTATTTTCTGCAAATCAATCCATGAACAATGTGTAAATCTTAAATCAATCATTAAGGCTTAATAAAATGAACCAGTCTAACTAAAACTAACTTAAAAATAGCCATCTTGCTTCCCCCTTCCTCCTCTACCCAATCATCACCCTCTGGGGTGTTCTGGGATATGACGAAGGGTAAGCTCCTATAGATCTAGTAACTCCATGGTATTTTTCCCAAACCACTAAAACTGAGTGACCTGGAAGTTAGAGGGGGTCATATAGAATGTGAAAACAACTGCAACCTAAGCTTCTGGGATGAAGTCACGCTTCTCATGGCACTAAGCGTCCTCCCTGTTGACCAACCTAGAATCCAGGAGGTGACCTGAGGGTCTACGGATGGGATTATTCCCATTGTGTTGAGAGCCCACCACCTTCTCTTGGTTGAAGAAGAATATCACTAAGAGGTAGAAATTTAGTTAGGCCAACAATACATGGTTAATCACTGTACTTGCTTACAAATTTATGTTTGTGTTTGCATACAAAACCATGATATGAACTCTACCATGAATTCATAAACCATATTACAAACAACCAAATACCAGAACAAACAAACAAACCAACACATCATACCAAATAATTAACCCAGCTCAGTTCATGACACTAAGTAAGCCTCAAAATTTACCAAATTTACACTAAGTTCAATCAATTCTACAGTCTTTGAGGACATAAGTCCCTAACTGCTTCAACTATGGGAAGTACTTGGGTTTTTCCTAGAAACTCATTTCGAGGAGCACCACAAGAACCACAAAGTAGCTGGCCGTTGAGAGGAATTTCCAAGCGAAACGGGAAACAACCCCTTCTGATTGAGTAGAACCACCCATGAGGAACAAGCCAAGCACTATCTTCTGGCAGTCTTGGTGGCCGAGAGACCACCTTCAGCCAATAGGAATCCATTGAAATAAGGGTCCAAATCTCATACCCACCAGTTTCATACACAAAAGCAAACACAATTCATCCTCCACGATCTTCCTCACGCCTAAGAGGCAAACCACCACCATTTGGAACAATTGATCGGCACCATTGAAGCTGCTCCTAGCGATCTCCCACACCATCAGAGGGCCACATAGCCTCTAATTCTGATTCAGACCCATATCAGTCTGAACCAGACCTCCACACTACACCATCAAGCCCCATGGCTAGTGCAAACCCGGATCCATTTTCTGGCCTAACCTTTACCGAGTGGACCCATGTCCACATCACAACCTGACACCCACAACTTGGCAAGCGATCCAAGAACAGTGATGCAGACTATCATTAGCCAATTTCCACCACCAATAGTGACCAGAAAAGCTGGCCCAATGGTAACACATAGGGGCAGTGGCCCCTCCACACACACTGCCCCTCCGCCCACACAAGGGGGCAATGCACCATCCACCTACATTTCCCCTACTGTCATGCATGGGGGCAATGCTCCTGCCACCCATACCACCCCCCACACAACACTTGGGGGCATTGGCCCATCCGCAATGGTGCCACCACAAGCACCCCCAACCATGCAGATGCATTATGTGCCTGTAAACCCCAACCCCATTGCAGCCCCATCTCACATCAACTTGGGCTCAAATCTTCCCTTCATGGCTTGTCTGAACTTGCTTGACTTGGCTACATTAATGAATGTTCCCATACGCCACCAAGATTTCTGGCCACCTATGCCAACTAAGCTGCCATCAGACATCCTAAAGTTTGAATGCAAAGCCGGGGAATGTCTCCAAAATCACATAATGACATTCCATCTATGGTGCTCATCCAACAGCATCATAGACAACTCCATCAAGCTGAGCCTATTCCAATGCACCCTTACAGGTGCCATGGACAAATGGTACATTGAGCTACCACAAGCCAAGTACCCCGACTTCAACTCCCTAGCCTTCATGTTCCTACAGTATTTTCAACTCCCTGTTAGATATGACGAGGGAGTGGAGATCATGTTATCCTATCGCCAAAGCACCGCTACTCACATAACTGACCATATCCATGAGTGGCGGCAACGCCGTAGCTTATGAAAAATCCAACTAGATGACACGATCTGCTTGGATTGGTTCCTTAAGACTTTTCTCTTTCCCATTGCAAAGGACGTCGCATCTGAACTTCCCCATTCTAAAGAAGAGGCCATACTGAAGGCCCAACAATTTGATCTCATTTGTGCCCAGTCAGGATACTTGTACACTGTCATTCTAGACTCTCCCTGTTCGAGTACCTCTTACCATCACGCATCGAGGGAATCCCACGCTACAGACGACATCATAGGGTTAGTCTCCCAACAACCACAGCCTCGACCAACACCACCTTCCATTGCACTGCAACAAAGCAACACTACTAATGTTGCTTACCAAAACCAAGTTCCAGACTATGCTAGAATGATGTCCTAGTCCGGAGGAACAACCTCTTATGCACAACCTGCGCCACTGCAGTAGGATCAAGCCATGGCTTGGAAAATTGTTAGAATAATCAACCCATAGTTAGCTACCTTAGACATTAATTAATCCAATTTTGTCTTATTTGCCTAGTTTCCATATTCCACCTTATCCAAGTTATCCTCCACATGTCCAAAGTGGTCAAACTTGCTAAAACTGAGTCATGGAGCACTTGGGAAACCACTTGGAATCAATTTTGCTTTATTCCTAGCCTTCCTATCACAGGTCTGCTTTTTCTGATTTGTTGCCTGCTTTTGCTGAGTTTTAAGGCAATTGGGAAAGTTTGACTAGATGAAGTTAACTTTTTTTTTGTCCTCATCATCCTCCACTCTTTTCTCCTAAGAAAGCATGTATGAGTTGTCCTTCCATCATCTATTAGCTTTCCTAATTGATTTTTCCAATTCGTGAGCTCCTAGATAGATTTGGAAACTGCTTTATGCACCTATGGGGGATTTGCTTAGATTTAGTAAGCCTGCTTTTGAGCAAATTTGAATGGCATCCCAATGCATTCAAATATCTCATGTAATTATTTATTGTGGCAGCCTATGACTTCACAGGGTTGGCTATTGTACACTTATTCAATACATATTAGTGTTCTGCTCCATATTGAGTCTCCTTTGTGTGTAATTTGCATGTGTAATTGGCAATTTTTGCGAGTGTAATTATTATAACACCTAGGTTCAATTTCCACATGGTATCAGAGCCTTTGTAGATCAATTTCTCTCCTTCCAATTTTTTATTGCAAGTTTGACATCATTGAAGGGACAATTTCTGAGCTATGGATCAATCTCAGAAGATCATATTGACTCCATTTAACTTCTTTGAATGGAAAGCAGAGATGGAGATACCGTTGAGAGAAAAATTCCTCTACAGAGTGACTATGGGAATAGAAGTAGATCCCAATACAGCTATAGAGAAAATTAAATGGCACAATAGGAGGGATGAGGCCTATGGCCTCCTGTGTCTGAGCATATCCAGAGACCTCCTTTTCCATCTTGATGGATTAACATCTCCAAATGAAGTATGGGAGAAGCTTGTTGAGATTTTTGGTAAGAAATATGAGATGATGGGACATCAAGTTGAAAATGAATTGATCTCCCTGAGTCCCAATAGCTTCGAATCCCTGCAACTCTACTTTTCCAAGTTCAAAGCCCTTGTTTTGTAGCTAAAACAGTGTGGAATCGAAAAGGAGGAGCAACTGGTTTTGGCCATACTCTCGAAGATTGGACTTGACTATTCAGTGTTTGTCTCAACCTTCCATGCCACAAATTTGATAGCTCTAGCCTAGAAAATGCCTATTCTTGCAGATTTCATGGAATCTCTCACACAAGAACAAGATAAATTGGTGATGATGGGCACCATCAAACCTTCCAAAGACCAAGCTCTGGTTGCTGGAGATTCGAGGGTGGATTCAAAAGGAAAGAAGAAAGATAAGAAGCCACCTGAGCAAAAGAGAGACAAGAACAAGTCTCCAGAGGATCCCCAAGGTTCCAAGAAGAACTTCCAGAAGAACAAGAACAAAGGAGAAATGAGCAAGTGCGCATACTACAGTAAGGGAAATCATGCTGAAATCTCCTAAATGAAGAAGCAAATTGACATGGTGACCCAACTCCTGGAGAAGAATGGCATCTCCCTTCCTGATAGCTCAAAGAAGAGGGAAGGAGGATCAAATTCAGAAGACATAGAGAGAGTTCATGCATTGGTTGCTATCACATCAAGCTCACCTAGTTTCATCATTGATTCTAGAGCTTTAAGACATATGGTTTCGACCAAGAAGGCATTCACCTCACTTGACATGTTGAAAGGTCCACCAATAGTACTGGGAGATGAATCTCTCACTGAAATTTTGGGCAAAGGGAGGATTGATCTTTACCATCGTAAGTTCAGCAATGTATTGTATGCTCTAGGTCTTGCCTCTAACCTTTTATCAGTGTATCAGATGACCCACACAGGGTCCCCAAATAAAGTCATATTCTCCCCTGATGAATTTGAGATCACATAGATCTCATTGTTAAATTCATTGCAAAAGGAATTGAAAATCACACTTCAAAGGTATACATGTTCTCACACTTCCTGGGCCTACTCAAACCCCTCTCCTCTTCTAATTCATGCTAATGAGGCAAGCAAGCTTTGACATGAAATATTTGGCCACCTTAACTATAAGTATCTTTCTGATATTAGTGAAAAAGAAATGATCATAGGGTTCCAAAGATTAAGTTTTCCAAAGGAGTCTATCAAGGTTGCATCTTAGGAAAATACCCAGAGCATAAATTTGAGAAAGCTAGTCATGAGAGAACCTCTGCACCTCTTGAGTTGATCCACAGTGATGTTTCTAGCCCATTTCCTCATATGTCAATGAGTCAGGCCAAATATGCATTGACATTCATAGATGACTTTTCCAGGTACTACTGGGTTTACTTCCTGAAACACAAGTCTGAAGTTTTTGGCCTCTTCAAAGTCTTTAAGGCTTTGGTTGAAAACAAGTCTGGGAGGAAACTGAAGGTCCTCAGATCTAAAAATGGTGGTGAGTATGTCAAGTTTGAGTTCATTCAATATTGTGCAGATGTATGTATTTGGATGCAACATTCTATCCATTACACACCACAGCAAAATGGTGTTGCTGAGAGGAATAACAGATCACTAAAAGAGATGGCAACCTACATGATGGAGGATAAGACTTTGCCACCAATGTTTTGGGCCGAAGCTATAAAATATGCAACCTATATCCAGAATAGGGTGCCTCATAAACAGCTTGATGGTATGACTCCTTTTGAAGCATGGAGTGGGCACAAGCCATATGTGACCCATTTCAGGATTTTTGGCTCAAGGGCTTAGGCTAGAATTCCAACAGAAAAGAGCAAGGCTTTGCAGCCCCAAATCCAAGAGTTTATATTTGTTGGGTACTCTAAATATTCAAAAGGGTACAAGCTGATCAATTTGAGCACAAACAAAGCCTTCATTGAAAGGAGTGTTCAGTTCCAAGAAGAGCCTTTAGCAGGAGTGGAAATTGAAGAATCCTCTTCACCACTAGAACCATTAAATGTAAGTGAAGAGATAGTTGAGTTTTATGATTCTGATATGTCTGATAGTGATGATTTAATTGCATATCCTAACAGTCCTACAACACCAAAATGGGAAGCAAACACCATTCATGCAACTGGAGAACTAGCTGGAAATCCTAATGATCCTAGGAGGACTAGATCTTAGTTTGAGAGTGCTCTGTGTATGAAAGAGCCTTTGTTTGCAGAGAAATGCTATCTGATGGTTGAATCATACCCACAAACATATGAATATGTAGCACATGATCCAATATGGCAAACAGCCATGAAAGAAGAGTTCAACTCACTCCAGATGAACAACACTTGGGAGCTAGTTGATCTTCCCCCTGGGAGGAAGCTAGTTCAATGTAAGTGGGTTTACAAAACCAAGTTTTCTGCTGATGGTTAACCTTTGAAATATAAGGCAAGAATGGTAGCCAAGGACTACTCATAGGTACATGGCATAGACTACAATGAGACCTTTGCACCAGTGGCAAAGATGGACTCCATCAGGCTAGCCTTAGCCATTGCAGCTTCGAAGCAGTGGGAGGTACATCACATGGATGTAAAGTGTGATTTCTTGAATGGAGAAATTACTGAATATATTTACATGCAGCTCCCTCAAGTATTTTCTACTAATCCGTCTCTTGTGTGAAGGCTAAAGAAATCATTGTATGGGCTTAAGCAAGCCCCCACGGCTTGGTATGCCAAGATTGATGGCTTTCTGCTATCACTGAATTTTGTTCGATGCAATTCAGATCCTAATGTTTATTTGAAGCTGACTAATGGTTCTTTGAATATTATTGTCTTGTATGTAGATGACCTTCTCATTACAGGAAGCTCAAAGGATTAAATTGCCTCTTTCAAGGATGCAATGAACCATGCATTCTCTATGACTGATTTGGTGTTATTGAGCCAATTATTGGGGCTCGAGATTGCTCAAACCAAACATGGAATAAAAGTACATCAGTCCAAGTATGCCTTAGATTTTCTGAACAAATTCAACATGAAGGATTGCAAGCCAAGCAAGACTCCATTCCTTTCAGGAGTTAAGCTTGAAGAAGCAAATTCTTCACCTATGGTAAATAATACACTGTATAGCCAACTGATTGGGTGTTTGTTGTACTTACACATGCTCAACCTGATATTTATTATGCAGTAAGTGTGGCTTCAAGATACATGGATCAGCCTCATGAGATCCATTGGAGAGCAGCCAAAAGGATCCTTAACTTTGTTCAGGGAACAAGGACTCATGGGATCTTCTACAAAGATAAATCTGATCTTGATTTGATTGGGTTTACTGACATTGATTGGGAAGGTCACAACACACATTGAAAGTCAACATCAGGATATGTGTTCATGCTTGCTAAAGTACCAATCAGCTGGTCAAGCAATAAACAGAGTGCCATTGCACTCTCATCTACAGAAGCAGAGTACATAGGAGTTGTAAATGCAGCAACTCAATGTTTATGGTTGCAGGGGTTACTTGGTGAGTGTGGTTTCGAATCAGAATAATCAACTACTATCTATTGTGATAATCAAATTACCATTAGAATATACAATGATCTAGTTCATAGACAGAGAACCAAACACATTGAGATCCATATGCACTACATCAGACAACTTGTGCATGATGGTACCATTCACCTACTCTTCTGTTCATCTTCAGAACAAGTAGCAGATATCTTCACCAAATTTTTTTGTGAGAAGACATTCAGCAATCTCAAATCACTACTAGGGATTTCTGATCATGCTATGAAGCATGAGTGATGACAAGATTTTCAAATTTTGTTTTACTGTCCATGTTTAAGGGAGGATTTTTTCCACTGGGTTTTTGCCTCTTTCCTTGGTTAAATGGACATGCAGTATGTAAAGGGTGACTAAGCCTTGTTGATAGGCCCTATAATTTTCTGATATTTTACTCATAAGTCAGGCTTAAGGGGGGCTGTTAGAATAATCAACCCATAGTTAGCTACCTTAGACATTAATTAATCCAATTTTGTCTTATTTGCCTAGTTTCCATATTCCACCTTATGCAAGTTGTCCTCCACATGTCCAAAGTGGTCAAACTTGCTAAAAATGATTCATGGAGTACTTGGGAAACCACTTGGAATCAATTCTACTTTATTCTTGGCCTTCCTAGCGAATGTCTACTTTTTCTGCTTTATTTCCTGCTTTTGCTGAGTTTTAAGGCAATTGGGAAAGTTTGACTAGGTGAAGTTAACTTGTTTTTTGTCCTCATTATCCTCCACTCTTTTCTCCTAAGAAAATCATGTATGAGTTGTCCTTCCATCATATATTATCTTTCCTAATTGATTTTTCCAATTCGTGAGCTCCTAGACAGATTTGGAAACTGCTTTATGCAAATATGGGGGATTTGCTTAGATTTAGTAAGCCTGCTTTTGACCAAATTCGAATGGCATCCCAATGCATTCGAGTATATCATGTAATTATTTATTGTGGCAGCCTATGACTTCATAGGGTTGGCTATTGTACACTTATTCAATACAGATTAGTGTTCTGCTCCATATTCAGTCTCCTTTGTGTGTAATTTGCATGTGTAATTGGTAATTTTTGTGAGTGTAATTGTTCTAACACTTGGGTTCAATTTCCACACAAATTCCCACATTTGTGGCATTACCAACCCCACAAATATACTATGCACCACTAGTGCAACAAGTTCAAGCCCCCGCCCCTGCTCCACCTGCTCCATTGGGACAAGTGTTCGCACAACAAAACCGTCCCAACCAGCCTGCCCCCAACAATCAACAATGGCAAGCTAGAAAAAACCGACACCACAACCAAGGAAATAACCAAACACAGGGAGGCACTCAGCAACCGAACCCTCCTAATAATGTCACGGCTAACCGGCCAGCCCAAAACCCCCCATGGAAGAATGCACCAAGACAAAACTCTCCGTTGCACACAAACCAAGCTTGTACACTCTATGATTTTTATGGGAATTACACATTTGAGTGTCCCCTCATGGCTTGCACTAAGAAGGCCATTCAAAATGAGGCCCAGCAAGCCGTCAATGCTCCCAATCAATCCCAACCCAACCAAGCACCACAATAACCTCCTGCCATGGTGCTTCAAAACCCACTACTAGTCCAAGGATTGGTGGAAATTGATCCCCCTCCCTAGGCCAATATCAATGCTTCGAGGGCACCGCCCATGGTCGAAACAGATGATCACCACCTGCTAGTCATGACCACTGAAGAGGTCAACTTACAGCCTAGATGAAATCAGTACGGTACCACCACCGAACCTGCCAACTCATCAGCAACATCCATGTCTAAGACAACCAACCTATCCCTCAAGTTATCCCCATTCCTACGCCCCCCCATACGCAGAATTGCCAATAATTCCACAGCTAGAACTGCAGTCAACTATAACATTGTGGATGATTTGGCCCAAATGCCAACCGCCATGTCTGCTCTTGAGGTACTTAAAACATGCCCAATGCAGCGGAAAGCCTTACTAGCAGCTATAGGGGAATTAAACCCCTCTAACTCTGAGTTAATCATGTTTGACATAGAGAACGAAGAGCCACGCATGCCCTCCACTATCGCCTTCCAAATCCCAGTGTCCATCTGGAATTTGGTTATGCACCGATGCATAGTGGATGAGGGGGCATCCATGTGCATCATGTCTACCTTGGTTTGGCAGAAGCTTGGATCACCAATTCCGCAACTGTCCTCCATGACTCTATGGGCTTATGATGGATACCCCACTAAAGCCCAAGGAATCCTCCCCCATGTCCCCATCATGTTAGCCAGGAAGACAGCCCTGATCGACATTGAAGTCGTCAATGCTCAACTGGACTACAACCTCCTCCTTGGGAGGAGTTACATGTACACCATGCGAGCCGCCGCGTCAACTGTATTCCACCTCATGATGTTCCCCCATGAAGGGAAGATTGTGACGGTTGACGAGCTCACCTACCATGATCCACAAGCATTAACAGTGCCTGCCAACGTTATCCCTACCATCACCACCATTGAGACACAAGGGGCGACTACACACGCTAACATCATCCCTGTAACCAACACTCTGGTTGAAAACACACTAGCCTCCCCACCGTTTAATGTGGGCCCTAGGTTATTTACCGATCCCATCATGACAGCTCCTTTCCTGTTGGTGTCACCACCACTGACACAAAAGAAAACTGCGTACTTGTGCATGGTCTCATCAAGCACCGCTACACCCAAACAGCAACCGCAACTGCAACCCCAATCACAACCACAAAATCGTCTGCAGCCGCAACATCACCCGCAGCAGTAACATTACGCATAGTCCCAACCACAACCTCACCCCCACATGCAACTAGTTGGGAGTTATGTGGGCTCATCTTCAGTTCATACAATTCCCTTCCTCTTTCCCCCACCTGGTGTCATGAGTAAGCCAATCATGGCCACCTTAAGCCTACCCAACTTTACATCGGGCATCCCGGTGTGGTATCTAGATCCACTAGCTCAACCAGCAATGCCCCAGGATGTGTTAACTCTGATGCAACCTATTGCAGTTGAGTCTCACCCCCCACCCAGTCTGCATAATCCAACCGTCGCACTCGCACCTGCACCGCCCCAACCCAAAAAGGCTAGGGGAAAGAACAACAAATCCACCGCAGAACCACGACAAGTCCCACCTTGTGCCATCTGTAAACAATAGGGCCATCCAACTCAGAATTTCCTTGAAATCCCAGTGATCCATGCACATTTGGATGCCATGGATACGAACGAAAAACATCCCCATGGTTGAACTCCCAACCACGCCAGTAGTCAGGAACAAGGCATTGAGGACAAACCATGCTTGCACCCTTTGCAGCTTGTATGTACATTACTCCCACCATCTCCAAGACCTACCCAAATTTTGAATGGCACTTGCTGACCTCCGTCACCATTCCCTTGATTTTGAGATCACGTTGATCAAAGAAGTTCACCCACCACCACCTTCTTCAGACACCATGTCCATCTACATGATGTCCAGTTCCACTGACCCGCTCATCTCCACCGATGGTTCATCAGACCTGTCACTTCATTGCCTCAACAACGATGAGGAGATACTTGAAGCTCTGACTACCCTAGAATACACATGGGACGACATGCACCATCACTCGTTCTTCCTCCCAGAATAACTTGTGTCACAATCCGACCAGTTTTCCATGGAGACCAAAGATTCCATCCATGGGAAGGTTGACTGGTTCAAGAACCTAATCCCAGCACCCAATTCCTTCGAAGAAGGGAACATGGTGAACATTTTGCCAACCATTAAAATCGACATCTCAACTAACTCTAAGATCATTGAAGAAATCATGCTAGGCGCATCTTGCTCCCCAGAAGAGGTTGATGCCTACACCCCTCTCTTCCAAGAATTCCGCGACATATTTTCTTGGTCATACACTGAAATGCCTGGCTTATATCCATCCATCATGGAACACCACATCAACACATGGCCTGATGTGGCACCCGTCTGCCAAAAGCAATGGCCCATCCAACCATCCAAAGTGGCTATGGTGGAAGCCGAGATAGAGAAGTTGCGCACAACCGGCTTCATTTATTCCATTGCATACACAACTTGGGTTTCTAATCATGTTCCCGTGAATAAAAAATAGGGTACCATTCACGTTTGCACAGACTTCCATGACCTTAATGGGGAATGTCCCAAAGACAACTTCCCCACCCTGTTCATCGACCAAATCATCGACGCTTGTGCTGTACATGAGGCCTTCTCCTTCATGGACGGATTTTAGAGCCACAACAAAATCCAAATCCAGAAAGAAGACCATTAATGCTCCAATGGATGGTAGGAAATCACAAAACTAATTGGCATCACATGCTAGTCTCTGCCCTATGGGATTATCGTACATCCCCAAAAACTGCAACCGATTTCACCCCTTTCTGCCTAGTACATGGCATTGAATTAGTGCTCCCTATAGAGTGCCAAATCCCATCTCTCTGCCTCGTGGTGGAACTCCTTCCTGATACTTCACCTTTAGAGGAACGACTCCTCCAACTCGAGCAAACCATAGACCGTCAAGCTTCCCTCCAAGCCATTGAAGTAGAAAAAACACGATCAAATATCCAATATGAATCCCATGTCCACCCTTGCACCTTCAGCAAAGGTGATATGGTCCTATTCTATGACCAACCCAATGATAAATTGGGTAAAGGAAAGTTTGAATCAATGTGGTATGGCCCATATGTCATCCACCGTTGCCTCATAAAATGGGCATACACCCTCATTGAATCTGATGGACAACTCTTGGAGAACCCCCACAATTGGCTCTACCTCAAGAAATTTTATGCTTAACATCACCAATGAGTCACTTCATTTTCTTTTTCTTGTTTTCCAACATTTTTCATCAAAAATCAAAGGCAAGACCATCAGCTGCTAGTCAAAAGTCACTCGAAACCTGTTCGAGACACCTCTCAAACCTCTGAGATCAAATTTCCGTTTCCTTATGAGACCATTGTCTCATGTTTAATTAGTCAAATATGGGATAATTTCCCACAAGTCACCTCGATTCACGAGCCATGACATGACGATGCAAGTGTCTATGGACTGGTACTCATATCACACTTCCCGACTGCTACTCATGCAAGATGTCGGGCCGCCACCCATTGAGGATTGTACTATACTTTTATTTTTGTATTTATAATTGTCTTTTTAACCGCACCTTACGTGAACATCTGGACCATCATCCACAAAAACCTTTGTTTTTCTTCCATGTATTCGACATAGAAGTGTCCTCGGGCCACCGCCTGTTAAGGAATGTAATTTTAGCTTTTATTTTGTATTTTTAACACATAGATTGTCTTTTCTTTTTACCACACCTTATGTGGACCTCTGGACCACTTTCCACGAAATGATTTCTTTTATTGCACGTATTTGGCATATAAGTGCCCCCATACTTGCACTCACATCGCATGTAGTCAATTTCATCCACTGCAACACACACATGCACTCTCCTGACCTCTATTTGAGGGCCATCTCGTTTTGCGTGCCTTTTTCGCACCATCTCGCAGGCCTCTGCCGTGATCTATACCACGCATGTATTGGTATGTTTGAGAGCCTTCTGCTCCGTCCATACTGTGCGGATGACCTTTGGACCTCTGTCCACTGTCCCGACATCAGGCACCGCTCATGCCACCGCAGTCGGTTGACCATGTTGGAGTTTCGTTTAAGCTCTTTTCTGACTCCTTAAAACACTGAAAGATCACTGAGCACAGATGCTTCCTTTCCCACTCGTTAAATAATAGGAAAGGGCGTCCACATCATCTCATTTACCTCCTTTTGCAGACCATGTAGACCATATCATGAAAAGGACCTCCTTGGCACACTCAAGCCAAGACCGTACCCCTTTGCATACTTTTATGCTTTCTCGGGCAGAGGGGCCGCACTTTACGAAAAATCCCACCACCAGTTGTCGTTAAGCTCTTTTCCAACCGTCTCAACAAGAAAAAATCGCCGAGCAAACTTGGCTTCGTTCATGTTCATAAAAGTATTTGAATGATCGTCCAGCCAGTATAGGTTTAACCTTTTAAGACCTAATTAGACTACCAACGGCAAAGAAGTATCTCATCCCCTCCAAGATGGGAGAGATCTCCTATGTATACTTTTATCATTTTTCAAGCACAGGAGACTACCAATGAAAAGGATCCCCCACTGAAGTCTTCTTCATGCTTTCAGACTCTCTAAAATTGAACGCACCATCGAGCATTTACCTTCTTGGGCTCACCAAAAATCCATGAGATCATACCACAACAGTGTTCCTAGACACTACCCCACAAAAAATAGTTTGGCAGCATTCCCACATTGGGTCGTCTTTGTTCAGAATACTCTGCAATGTGTCTTCCTTGGATCCCATCAGTATCAAAAGTGTCCACTACCTCCATTTATTTCCCATTTACAACGACATTCCTGGTATTACAGCTATGATCCCATTCCCATATGGTAAGTTTCATTTTCTTCCTGGTCCACCCTACTGTCATACCCTAAACAAAGGAATTTTGAGTCTCCCAATCCCCCCTGCCCCTGTTTAGTTTTTTCCCTTCCCTCCCCTCCCCCCCAATTTAGTGAGTTAGTTCGCAAATTGCTTCACACCTTTCGGTTATCCCTCATGCTCCTAGTCAAGGAAACAACATTGCCTTGACTAGGGGCAGTTCTCCCTCTGTCGATGCCAACACACATATTCCAGAGGATAGACCCAGAGGTCCCTGTACCTTGGTTTCATTAACATCATTGATTAGTTCCTTGGACCACTTGAGAGGAGTCCTTAGTGCCTCTCGGGGTGGTTGTTTCTCAAGTGCTCAACTTCAACTCCATCATCGCACCGTTGATATTCGTACAGGGTTTGTTCCGCACAGTACTTGGTCTAAGACCCCGGATGTCACCTCACTCTAGCACATTGGTGAGTCCACTCGAGGTACCTAAATAGGTTATGTCCCTTGTGATTTTTGGGTTGCATTGGAGACAGGGATCAGAAGCCCGAGCAGTGCTTTGATATACCTTTATGATTGATCCAGCATCCATGAGAATGCAATGGGTCCAATGTACCAGACCAGTGTTATATTCAACCTCACATAGAGGCAACTAGCATTGTAATATCAATTGTATATGATCAACTCTTGTATTTTAGAGCAGAGATCAAATGATTCTTTTGACATTGTCACGAGCATGGGAATACCCACCTCGTCCATATACATGTCACACATTTATTATATCTCACCCATTGATGGGAACCAAATTAATACAAAAACCAAAATCCACCATGCCCCAGCCCCGGAACCACCTCCTATAGACAACAAATCTTATGATGTCCGTCAGCCATACGTTGAACTCCTACCCTCACACATCAGGGGGTAATCTGTTAACCCAAAAATCCCCCACATAGCTCTCAATGGCCTACACCACCCAAGGACACCATCTCACAACACTCATTTCACTCCATAAGACCTTCCANATAAAAGGGATAAAAACCCCAAAAACGAGCCCAAAATATCCCCCTAGGAGCTAAATCCCTCAAAAAGGGTCTAAAACCCCAAAAAAGGGGCTAAAGTTAGGGCAGAAGGGGCTAAAGGCCCAAAAAATGGGCTAAATCCCTGACCAAGGGCTTAAAACCCTAAAATCCCTTGGAAAAACTATAAAAGGAGGGTGGGGGGTAACTCTCAACCCACTCCTCACTTGCCTATTGTTATGCTACCCGTGGATGCTTTGAGACCTTTGCCTCTCAAACTACCCACATTCCCTCTCCTCCATCTCCATCCCACCAAGCCATTCCTTGCCAACCAAGAGAGAGGTTCTCCCATGAGCTAGGGCATGGTGGCCCATTTCCACCCAAGTCAAGTATAACATTTCTTTTCATGTGTGTCTAATTGTTTTTGCTTTCTAACTATTATTTTTATTTGCAGGTTCTATTGTTGATGTTGTTTGCAAGTTTTCCATTGTAGTAGCTTAGGTTGCTTGTAGGTTTCAAGGAGGTGGAACCCTAACCCATTTTCTGTAGAGGGGTTTACAAGGGCTTCATCTCCCTCTTTCTTTTCTGTTATTAGTTCATAGTTTAGTCTAGTTTTAGTTTTCTGTCACTAGATTAGCTTAGTTTATTTTACTGTTCTATTTATGCTATTTCCATTTCGTTTTTTCCTGTTTTCAAAGAGTAGGAACCTACCCTTGTGCCCTATAGGCACAAGGGAGCCATTCCTGCTCCTACAGTGAGGAGAAATCCTCACCACATATCCCATTATTATAGACCTATCTCTTTATGCAATATTATTTATAAAATCATTTCCAAGATCATTGCTAATAGATTAAATGTTGAAAATGCCAAAAAGATACCAAAATATATTGCTAACAGAGGAAATGTTGAAAATGCAGAAAGATACATCTAATTAAATGCATTATGATACTTTTTCCAAGAAACATTATATTAAGAGGGAAGTACATAGGAAAGAAAACTGGAAAAATACACATGGGGTAGGTGAGAATAAGAAAAGCCTGCTACATCCCCTATATCATCTGCTAAGAAAGAAAGGAAGATGCTCAATTCAGTTCAAGTTGGGCTTAAAAATAGCAGCTCATTATCAACATCTAAATCCAAAAATATGAGGTCCATTCTAAAGATAAATAAAACTACAAGCCATTTTGAGGACCATTTGAGGTCTGATGTGTTGGTGTAGTGCCTACAAGCCATTTTGAGAACTATTTGAGATCTGATGTTTCTGGTGCAGTATATTTAATAATTGAGCCAGTGTTGAAGACAACAAAGATATATTTTAAAAGGTCATCAGAGAGTGAAAGCAATATTCATAATGATGGAGACAATATTTTGAATTTTTCTTCTTATCTTGAATGAATTAGGTTACGATCACGAGATATAGGCATTATTTCAGAACAGACCATGAGTGAAAAGCAGTTTGTTTAGAAAAGGAGAAGCATGGAAAAAGAAATTAGAGGTTCTGGATTAGTGCATGAAAGTGAGTTCCTAGATCGTAGAAAAACAATGACAAATAACATTGTCAGCAATTTTGAATTTTTTAAACAAGGAAACACTGAAGAGAGCATTCAGGTTTCAAACTATAAAGAAAATTTGAAGGGTGAAAAATATTTTGAAAATATTCATAACAATTATGTTGCTAATTTCAAAGATCATTTGATTTCTACATTTTTTACTAAATACAATGAAGTTAGGGTAGTTCCAAACACTTCTTTGCATCATAATTCAATTTTGAAGAAGAAAAGAAAGCTCTTAAAGAAACATAATTCATAGTTATCAACTCTACCAGAGAGATCAGATAATCAAATAAAGATAAATATTTGGACGAAAGAAGAAAATATTCTTGAATTATTATATGGAGTAGATCATCGAAAGAAAAGGACATGTATCAAGGAAAGGAAACTTAACTTTGATGAACATTTTCATTTGGTAAAAAGCACAAGAATTGAAGTTGAAGATGAAACTAAGAAAATTGTAGAAGGACCGAATAAAGGAAGCATAACGAGTTCCAATAACAATAATGGGGAAAATATGGCATCAGATAATGCTTGTGTGTTAAATGAATTGCATTTGAGAAACGATAATATCTTAAGTTCTAACAGTATTAAAACTAAAGGTGATTTGCCACATGGGAATATGTCTTCAATTTTTATGGAAAGTCCTATATGTTTGCCACCAAAGGCTGATAAATATCATTTTTGAAGTAGCATACTGAGTGATGAAGTTTCCCTGCCTCCCTCTAAATGATGTCACCAAGCTCAAGAAGCTATGTCTACATGTGTTGTAGAGGCCAGAACTACTTTAGTGGAGCCAGTGCCAACAGGTGTGCTTGGACAGGATGATGCATACAAGATTTCTGCAGATGAAAAATCTTATAATAAATGCTTTGATAATTACAAGAAGTAAGTTAAAGGAAATGAGGAATGTGTCAAAGTAGACACATTGGTCCAAAAAGAAGCAATAGAACCAGGAGGTAGTAAGAAATATTTTGTGTCTTCATATTCATATCAGTCCTTTATAAGGTTTTCTAATTTAAGGTGCCTACACATTATACTTCCCAAACACTTTCCACATTTGGATACATAAATGCCTCTGTGTAATTGTATATTGGATCATAGAGGCATTGTGAATTAGCACTTGGTACTACTGGATACAACCCTCCAAGAATATCTCTTATAAATATTAAATCTCTCACCAAATCAAACAAAAGGAACGAAAAATATCTTTTCCTACATTAAATCATGAATCCACAGTTGAAGGATCATTATTTCATAGTCCGTGGAACATGTTACTAAATCCAAGTTATTGTTTTAATGGTCAGTCAAATCCTCTGTAGAACGGTAACTACCTCAGAATCCACAAACTATTTTACTAAATCCAATATGGTTGACATCAGCAGGTGTGCAGCATTAAGTTTGCAAGATTCACCAAGTAAAGAAACCTCAACATATGAAATCTCAAAAGAAACTACTTCATATATAAAAAATATAAACTACAAATCGGGTGTACTGTGTATTTTTCACAATCAAATCTCCAGTTTCCATACATTCACTTCTATTGCAATTACTTGGAAGGTTAAAAATCAATATGATCTAGAAAACATCTTAATAAAATACTAGTAGTGAGAGAGGTTTTGAAAATAACAAATATATATTTTTCACAGCATGCTTTCGATGGACATAAGAAAATAACAACACCTTATCTAAGGATGCAATCCTATGAACAGTCAAAACATCTGCTTGCACGGCTCCACAATCAAGCAAAATCTGCAACTCGCTGTATCTTCAATTAGTACGTTGCCTATGCCCTAGAAAAATATGAAAAGCAGAAAGTAATAATTTAACCAACTTGTAAAAATTGTCAAAACGTTTCCCAAGATATGGTCCAAATGGTGGTATTCTTACAAACTGTCCACCTATCTTAAATTTTTTTGACCCACACTCAACAATTATGGTAAGTTTCCTTAAATTTATAGAAGTTGTGAAACAAGCTCACATGAAGAATATTGGATTAATCTTATGTGTTACTATCAAAATTTGCACCAACATTCATAAGCATGGATAAGAATCTTAAGCATGTTTCACCAATATGGTCCAAATGTCAATATTGTTAAAAATAGTCAACCTCTATTAAATTATGTAGACCCACACACTCAATGTTTATGGTAAGCTACCTAACATTTATAGATGTGGTAAAACAAGACACAAGCTCATATTAAGACAATTGGACTAATCCTGCGAGTTAGTATAGGAATTCATACTAACTTCCATAAACATGCAAATTGAAGATGGGAAATGAATAGTAATAAGTAATATACAATCTTATTACCAGAAGAATCTTTCGCCAAACGTGGACAATTTATGTCTAACATAAGAATAAAAGAGACTTCTCATGCATCCATAGAACACTATATCGCCTATGTTCATTAAGAGGAAGGAAACAAAAGACAAGGAATCAAATAAATAAATCTAAGGAAAAGATAAAAACAACATATTTCTGTCCAATGGGGTTTATAGTTTGTTAGATATTTACAAAAGCGAAGGGGTTTTATATGCTTCTTCAAAATACAAATAGGTTTCGAATTAAAAAAACTACAGTCTACAAAGGTACCTTTAGCTTTTAAGTCAGTAACAATAAAATAGATCTAGACAAGCATGACATTTTCTCGTTATCTTAGCTTCATTGATGCCAATGTGGGGGTATTTGTAGCAGGGACAAGCTGGAGTTCCTATAATTGTCAACCATGGATGACCTGCAGCTTTTAATGTCAAGGGTTTTTATGTATGCATTATCATTAGGGATTAGATTTGAAGGATTATTCCAATACTTTGATTGTAGGTTCAGTGTGAAACTTTTGGAAACCTTCTTCAATTCTTGTGTTAAGTTTTTAGCACATGGTACACATATCTACACTCAGAAACTAAACCCTAACAACTAGAAAACTGAAAAACATTAACACCTCTCAAGAGTCAAAGTAACAAAGTAGGAAAACTAAAATTCATACTGAGACAATATGAAAATATGAACATCAAGTCACCCCTACATATCAGGGGGTATTAGACATTAAGGTGTTTTAGGGGAATTCTATCTTCAAATGGACCACATTAAACATTAGGAGGGGAAGGTTTGATATGTTTCTTTCTATTCTTGACCTTCCGCTCATATTTAGGGAGGATGTTGTACATAGGACTAACCCAACTATGTTGAGATATCCATAAACCATTCCATTTCTTTATTTTTCTATGGTTGACCACCTACTTGACTTTGATATCCACAAAGTCTCTCTTTTAGTTCAGCTACTACAACTACTATTGGTATTTTATTTGGGTATCATAAACCCACTCTAATATATATTCCAGCCACTACCACTCTTTGTGAGGAGATGAGCCTTTATAAACCCAATCCCATGTATCCACGGATAATCAAATAAATATAAATATTTGCAAGAAAGAACAAAATGTTCTTGAAGTATTATATGGAGTAGATCATCCAAAGAAACTGACACAAATCAAGGAAAGGAAACTTAACTTTGATGAACATTTGCATTTGGTAAAAAGGGAAATAATTGAAGCCGGAGATGAAACCAAGAAAATTGTAGAAGTCTAAAATAAATGAGGCATAGCAAGTGGCAATGACAATAATGGAGAAAATATGGCATCGGATAATGCTTATGTGTTAAATGAATTCCATTTGAGAACTAATAATATCTTAAGTTCTAAGAGTCTTGAAACTGAAGGTGATTTGTCGCATGGGAAGATGTCTTTAATTTTTCTGGAAATGCCTAGGTGTTTGCCACCAAAGTAATGAATTTTTTGTGCCGCCCTTTAAATGAAGTTGCTGAGATCAGGAAGTTATGTCTACATGTGTTGCATAGGCTACAATTGCTTTAGTGGAGCCAATGGAAACTAGTGTGACTTGTACTTTTACATGACCTTTGACATTAATGACATCTCTCAAAGGAGGAATAATAATAATTAAAGTAAAGTAAAAGTATAATATCCTTCAAAGTTACATTTTTTCAACACTCTTCTATGAGACTTAAGTCTAAAGAAATACCTACTCATATTGTATCCATTCTTTATCCATTGATATCTATATCTTGAGGAAAATAATTCCCTAGCACATGCAACAAGCGTTTGGAAAGCAGAGAAATCCCTAGCATATGCATCCCAACCCAAACACAAAAGATCTGAAGCCATAGCATGCATAGTATCGATGACACAACCTGAGGAGAACCAACAACAAAGGGAAAACACCCAAGACACATGCAAATCTCTTTAAAATTTTATGAACGCTAGTTCCAAAAAATAACACCCATCTTATGGCATGTATTAGGAAAAGAGCACGAAGTATGTGATTAGTAAGTGTTTATATATGCTTACGAGTGTGTTTACTTTGCACACTATGTGTTTGCATAATTGGTGAAAGGAATGAAGCATAATTTCTTATTGACAATTTATGTTGAGTAGTCTAATTGTATTGATACACTGTTTGGTATTTCTCATTTCAACATGTATTTGGAATCTATCCATTAGATGTAATCAACATTACTACAATAAAATGTTTCAATTTTTCCATTCACTATAATCACAAACACTTTTTGTTTTTTAGGTGGCCATCTTTGAGATTAGATTGAACTTGGGATTTTAGATGAATCAACTTTATCCTTTTTAGACTGGAATGGGACCAAGGTAGAGATAACATTTGAGATGAATATGGATTAATATAGCAAAATATAAGTTTGGATCATTGTTTGCTTCTTTACAATTTTCAATTGCATAATTAACATTGCATGTAATCACAAACCATAATCCCAGGGCAGGCAAAAGACATCCAAATGTTGCATAATCCCACAAGCCTCGAAAATATCCCAAGTTGTGTTTGTCTTTATCATACATGATCAATGTTGTTCTTGTACTGACTATGGATTAACATAGCTAACTATAAGTTTGGATCACCATTTCCTTCTTTACAATTTTCAATTGCATAATTAACATTGCATGTAATCACACACAATAATCCCAGGCCACGAAAAAGACATCCAAAGGTTGCATAATCCCACAAGCTGAAAAAATATCCCAAGCTACATTTGGATTTATCATACATGATCAATGATGCTCTTGTATTATAAGAGCAAGGCCTTAGTTCAATATCCTTATATATTCTCCATTAGTTGTAATCACTATTTCCAATGGCTAACTAGAAAACTGTGCCCACTTTCTTTTAAAAAAATTTAGGAATGTTGATTTACCCAACTGTATATCCTCTTTGTATATAGACATAAATTAATTCTAGGTGTATATTCTAAAATTATTTTTATTGGATACTTTTTAGAATTGCTTATTACAGAAACCAAAACATACTGGAAATGGAGTAGACTAGATTCCTTATTGTTCACTGGTCATAGAAAAGTAATAAAAACATCAATTAGCAATTAGTGATGTTCCACAATGTGTCTACGAAACTCTTCAATGTATTTCCATTGGAATTCCTATAAGAACCAATCATTCAAGATGTCGAGTCAGTGCTTCTTCACTATGTAGAGAAAAAAGAAATGTATGGCTAGAGAACATTTTTTATTACTGTATGTTACCACAATGTAGAGAAGTTATGTAGATATCAAAAAAAATAGAATACCCTGGGTCTAGAAAAGCCATGAGTGTCACCTCCTAAATATTCACATCAAAGGTATTTGATAATAAACTATACCAAAAGAGAGGGAAGTAGAATGTAGGATAAACATAATTACAAATAAACTATATGATATTGAAAAAAGTGTGGCCAACATTTTCAAATAAACTTCCAAGTAAATTTTATCCATAAATGAAGACATGAAAAAGGAATATATACCTATGCCAATAGAAAAGAATTAGATGCATGTATTTTACAAGACAAACCTCAAAATCAATTGATGTAGATATATAAAGAAACACATTAGGAATGGACAATTCTGCACAACACATAAGTGTATCTCATAAAAATGATAAACTAATATGAACTTCAGAATTTTTGGATGCTCTTCTCTCCGAATATCGGTTGCTTAGATGATAAGGTTTTTTGGGTATGGTATGAATTTTAGATATGGCGCATGTTCCCTGCATTAAATTGAATATCAAGAGTAGATCCATATGGCCGTATGTGCACTTCCACCCAGAATTGTACACCAAACTTATGAAATTTTGAATATTATGGTGTCTTTCTATCAAGCAGTAAATGTTTATGGTTCAATCACTATCAGGTGACTCTGTATGCAGAAGTATTTCTAAGTTTAGATATTTCTCTAATTCTAATGAGTAAATTTTTGTGAAAAATAAAGCTTATACAGTAAAATTTACATAATACATGATTGCAGGAGGGTAAAGTGTGAGCTGCTTGATGTGATAATTTATGGTTCATGCGCATTAGCTTATGGTTGAGATGTTAAATAGAATATTATGAAAATATATTAAAAAATGTACCTGAGTCAGTGAAGTTAAAGTAGTAGGTGTTTCAAGATTTAGTTTGTGTGCCTTTTTTAAATTTGTACAAATATAGAGATAAGAGAATTGTTTGTAAAGAAATTGTAGGAACAATGTTCCACACTGGAAGTGGACACAATCACTGGACATCCTAGTATTGAAAATTCCTTTGCACAAGAACCTCAAAGTATGTATACCTAATTTGCTTGATCATTTGTTGATTTTAATTTTTATAATATGTATGGAATAGTAAAATGATGTATTTATCTTATTCATAATTCTTCCCCTTGGTTTTCGACATTTTTGACTCATTGTTTTCCTGTGTTTCATAGGAACTACTGATACATGGACACGTGTTGATACTGATAATTAAGATATTCATAACAGTCCTCTACCATCAAAATCCATTGATAAATTTACATCAACATCTAACCCGTCAATATCTAGAGATAGAAATGGTGAAGCTGCCATTTATTATATGCATACTACAAATATTGAAGCTCTTATGCCAAAGATTTGGCATTATGACTATTATATGGAACCAACAATAGATGAGTTAGCAATTAAAGAGACTGTAGAAACTGATTATTGTTACCAGGTTAAAGATTTTGTTGTACGTAGAAGACGTTATAGATCAATAAAAAAATTTGGGGAAACAGATGTTAGATACCTAGACTTGGAGAGTATTATTCAATTGAACAAGTGCGAGATCCTTGTGTACATGGATGAAAGCAAAAATCCTCCTATAGGCTAGGGTCTACACAAATATGTAGAAATTTCATTATTAAATGTGAGATGAAAACACAAAAAGCCAGGTCAAGGTTTCTTATAAGGCCTCGAGGTGAACAATATTCACAACAAAAGAAAAATATGTCCTATCTATAACACTCGCTAGTTACCAATAATATCCATTATAGAAAACATTTGAACCTGAGCGTCCTAATTGAAAGAGGTCCCAACACAGTAAAATACACTTGGAAGTCCATGAAAAAAACTAAAAGTATGCCAGACTAGAAAAGGATACTTGGACCTAACGTGTTAAAAAAAAAATATTCGGACATGAATTGGGTATCCTAGACAATAGAAGAAATAAGAAATAAACATTATAGAAAAATAATAAAACAATGGGAAAACAACGAACTTAAAAGCACTTTATCCATTTGAGTACGAAGCGAAGGGAAAAAATCCTGTCATCCTAAAAAATACTATCAATTCCCATGAAGTGAAAGAAGAAACGTAATGTGCATACCTTGGAAGCTTCTACCCATTTGTTATCTATCAATTCGAGATGGGGGAATAGTTTGGCATGATTAAATATCATCTCTTAATTTTTTCTGCAAGAAGTATATTATATACTCGTGATTGTTAAGGACTTTCATGACCACACTGATCATTCTCATAAGCATCAACTTCCTCATACCGAATAACCTGATCTTAACTCTTTTTCGGAGGGCTTGGACTTATGTGAAGCTTATCTACTCTCTGACTCAGTTGTTTTGTGTCATCCTCATTGTTCAGAATGTCTTCGTACTCCACCAAGTACCCTGCCCCCCTATTTTTTTACAAGTCATGCTGTAATGTACCCAAAAATTGAAAAATAAAAATAAAATAAAATAAAATATAGGCTAGTAGAAACTACCTAGACGGAACATTATTCATTTGTGGAACTCTGTCATATACTTCATATACCACTCTTTATTCGTAAGTTGGTCTTATGCCTTGTCTTTTACTTTTAGCTATTACTTTTAATGCATTTTACTTATGATGTCGCCCTGTTGTTTACTACTTTATTATTATGTTTATACTTGTATCGCTTATGTGTATTCATTGGATTTATATGTTTCATTCTTTCTGCATACTCGCACTTGTTAATTATTACATCCTAACTAAACTCTATTTGTTGGGACAAAGTGGGCAGAGTGGTGGGACTCATTCTCCCATGACAGCTTGAGAGGTAAAGTGTTACTTCTTACGCAGGCTTACTTAGTTCAATTGAACTAAGGAAGCTATTCTATTTTACATGCATTTCATGTTTGCGATGAAGAATTGTTTAAAGTGTACAAAAATCCTCTATCGTGAGGAACATACTACTGGTTGACTTTGGTTCCTTTATTGGATCCGAATCATAACAGCTATAAATGCAATTCTCGTCATTTTAGCTATCACTGCTAAATTTCTTGTTCAGTACTCATGCTACCTTATGGTGATGTAACTTTTTATCTCATATCTTGGTAATAATTATGTTTATGTTTATTTTATTAAAACTATTAATCATATCTGGTGTTTTTATATGTGGATGTTATTATCTCAGACTAGATTCAAATCTTGACTCTCTTACGAGGGAAAAATGCAAAATATGGCATATTGCATATGTCATGTTCACTAAGCCTAAGCCTAGGGATTAATTTTATTTGTATTAGGTTAAGTCTTTAACCTAAGATTCATATGTTAATAGGTCTTAATCCTTTGTTACATACCTTATATTATTACATAAGCCTTGGGGTTGACCTAAGGCTAGCGTAGACCATATATGGACTCTACACTTTAAAACTTATCATTGTAATATATTAACCTTTCTATAGTGTATATGTTGTAATGTTCATAGTGATATGAAAAATGGGGGCGATGTAACATAAGGTGGAAAATGATATGTTAGAATGTTTTAAGCATTGGTATGGGAAATGGAGGCCACGAATTATGCAATGAAGCTTGATTATGGAGAGTTGGTTTTGTATTTCATTAATGGACTCCAGCTGGTGCATTCAATGCTCTTCGAAACACGTGACAACCCCAAGCTTAGGGCTTGGGCACACAATGGTTTTGTCTCATTTGCAAAGTTTGGGTTGGGGTTTGGTATTGCTCTACATAGGGGAGATGGAGGCGACCTCCATTGTCACGCAGGTAAGATCCCGATTTGTTTATCAGCATTATTATGGTTTGCAGTATCACATTTCAGCATGGTCATACTTCTCACCTAGATCATAATTCGATTTTGGTTGCAGGTGATAGAGTAGTGAAGTGAGGTGGCTCCATTCTGCGCTGTCAGCTCCAGTGTGTTTTGTACAATGGCCACGATAATCCTGTGAGCAAGTATATACTTTCTACCTCTCAACCCTTTTGGGTAGACTATGTTTAGATTTGTTTCTTGGTTGGGGTTTTAGGCTGTGGGTTTCGATTTCCCCTTTGGGATTAATATTATAGAAGGGGGTTTTAATTGAATGTTATAATGGGTTTATCCATGGGTAAAATCGTGTTTCCCTTGGCTCTGCGTATAAATTTTGGGTTGTAATTATAAATGGTTTGGGATTTTGAGCCATGGGCTACAGCATTGCTTGCAATGGTTCCATAGCCCATTGGCATGCCTGTGTGGAGACACTGTGATTTACCCTGTTGTGTATGATGTATAAACTCTGCATTTTTTTTATAAATGATCATTGCCATTTAGCTTACTGTGTGTGTAATTTATGTGTTATGTTAATGGTTTATTAAGGCGATTTTGACACAGACATTCGCCTTCGTTTGAGGTCTATGGGTTGAGTATATTTTAATGGGTTGTAATGGTGAACAACGTGGGCTTGAAAGACCAAGTTGTGAATGGATTGAACCTTCCCTATAGTGTCTGCGATACTCTCGATGTTATTTCATTTCCTTCTTATCTTGTATTAGATAGTTTAATGGGTTTATTCGTTAACAAAGTAGTTTTGTAATAAAACCATAATGTGTAGTTTTATTTTGGCATGGCAGTAACTTAAGTGAATGTTGTGCATAGCATCTGTGTGTTATTTAATGTTATCATTCTATGGGTTTTGTAGAATCTAGGGTTATAATCCCACGATGGAATTCGTTGTTATGTGTATATTGTAAATGGACTATGTGTATTTAAAATGTTGGCTGAGGCCGTGCTATAGCGAAATCATAAATTGTCTTAATGGCATGGTGGTGGTTTATAAATGTTTTACCGCATACATCTTATGTATAGAGTAGCCGTAGCGTGTATGTAAACGAAACCCCATAGGATTTGACTATGTTCGGTTAGTAAAGTGCTAAGTTGTATTTTAATAAATAAGAGGAGGTTGGGCGTGTAGGCCCACATGATTCGATTCTTGTTCCTGTTTGTAATACATGGGTTTATAGTATGATTTCAATGTTATTTAACACGTTATGTGTAATGTGTTAATGAGTTATGAAATTTTGTTTAATGGTTATGTATAAGTGGACATTTGTTGTTTAACATTGAATAAATAGAACTGTGGGTGTTTATATAATAAAACATATGTTTGGTATTGGACCACGTGGATGGTCACGATGCCTTCCCTGTTTGGTTAATTATGATTATCTCTATTTAATGGAATGTTATGATATTTAATTTATAATTTGTTGAGACAAACCTTGAAGGTCTATAATGGTTTTCTATCTTAGATTTAGTTTCGTCTGTTCTTATTTGATTTAGTTTAGAATATTTAATCCTGTACTTTAGTGTATAAGTAATATAATTAGTAGATTACTAGAAAACTATTTTACTATTGTTGTATATATATTTCTATATAATTAACATGTACTTCTGGATGAATTCTGAATTTAAGACAAGCCTCTGCTAACAAGTGAAATATGTCAGCACAGTAATGCAAACTATAGAACAATTATATGCTAACTGGTGACAAAACCTAGCTATAGTAAGCATGAACTAAGCATGGGAATAATACATAAATCAATTTAAAACTAAAAAGCCTAATAATGTAAGAACTTACAACCTAATCTTAGTATTTAAAGAAAATACAAACCTTAGTAGATTCTAACAAAAGAATCCAAGACATAGGGTTAGGAAATAGGAAATGTAACCCTAGGATATAGGGACAAAACCATCATTTCTAGGGTTAAAAATATACAAAGAACATTTACATAAAGTAGCCAACATTTTCCCTAGAAATTAACTTAACATTATAAGAACTCATACCTATAATTTTTTCGAAGCCCCTTTAATGGCTGCACCTGTACACTTTTTAAATAACTATCATTAACAATTTAAGATAGATATGACATCTGATTTTGATGACCAAATCACTTGGGAACTACCACGTTCCTCCCAACCATGACCTGGAACCGTTCCTAGTTTTAATACAGATCCCCCCGAGCCGGACTCAAACATGCAAGCAGCTTAGAGATCCTAAGGTAAGGTTCCCTATTTGGTGTATTAGATCTGGACCAGTTCTCCTTTTCCTTCTAGAAAATGTTTCTTCAAGAATTTACTTGAGAGAAAACAGGAAGAAAAATGACACTTCTAATGATAGATCATAACCCTAAGCCTTTCCTTGCCTTGAGTCTTTATAGACATACTTTTCAGTCAAAGGGACAGTTAAATCAAGAAACCCTTTTCAATTACTTTGGGTAATTACTAATATTTTAACTTAGGAACTTTCTACTAGTTCCTGGTTGGACTTTTATAGACATTATACTATTTATTAATATTTCATAATAAATAATAACTAATGCATCTCTTGTTCTTTCTTCCATTTATTTATATTATTAATATATTAAATTCTCTATACATAACATGTATAAAATACATAATAATATAAAAATTTATTAACATTTGTCTTTGGGGCATCATATATCATGATCCCTAGACCTAATGACACTTCTTCATTAAGGTCAAGTAGGTAGATGGTTTAGGTCTACTAGGCTAGGTACTCTAAACATCATTGAATGTTGGATTTCCCTCGTATAAGGTGGCATCTCTTTAGTACTTTGATGAGAATACAAAAATTCAAAATTTCATTTAATCACTTATAAATAAGTATGATGCGATCGATATTTTTCTCGAGTCGTTTTCACTCGAAAGTTATTAAATTATTTTTGCTAACCCCTGGTGCTTACCAGAGCCCATACTCAATGCCTTAACACAGAGTTACAATTTAGTGCAATTCCAGAGCTTCTCACTCAACACTAATGCTAGGATGTACTTGTACGATACACATAGTGATACAATGGCAAAGGATTTGATGCTCCAGAGATTATGATCAACATCAACATGGAATGCTCCAGGGCTTATTCCCAACACATCCAATTATATTCTCATGTGTTCCAGAGCTTCTCGCTCAACACAAAGGTGGGTACGCATGTGCTCTAGAGCTTCTCACTCAACACACATCATCAATCACTCAATTGTTGCAAAGCTCCTTGCTCAAAACAAAACATATCATCAATCATGTGCTTTAGGGTCCACGCCTAACACAGACAAGCATATACATATATCATTAATAATTGGCTTACGCCCAATATATAAAACAAATCATCATGTTCATATGCAATGGGGTCTTCAACCCAATATAAAAATAAAACATCAAGATAATCATTATAATCAATAGGCACATGCCTATAAGTGTTAGGTCCAAAATTCAGGATATTACATCCCCCCCGACTTAGAAAAACACCGTCCCTTGTGTTCTAGGGACTCAGAACGATATCATGAATAAAGGTAGGGTAACCCTTTCTCATGGTGGCCTCATTCTCCCAAGTAGCCTCTTCAGCCTCAAAGTGCTTCCACTGCACTTTCAATTGGACTACGGTTCACTTCCGGAGCTGCACCTATCTTTCGTCCAAAATATAAGAAGGCTCAAGGGAAAACTCCCCATCAGGTTCCACCTATAATAGTGACCAATAAACAACATGTTTAGTATCATAAAGATATTTCTTTAACAAAGATTCCTGGAAAACATTATGGAATCTTACATGCACGGGAAATGCTAGTTCATAAGCCACTGGCCCTTTCTTTACCAGTATTTCAAAAGGTCCGCAAAATCTAGGTTCTAACATACCACACCTACCCAAGATCAACGAGTTTCATTTGGATTCTACTTTCAAGTAAACATCATCACCTATTTGAAAGTCCTTATCCTTTCTTTTTTGATCTACGTAAATTTTCTGGCGGTCTTGTGATTCTTTAAGGTTCAGTTGGACCTCAGTAACCAAATGTTCCAATTCCATCAACAAATCAGGCCCTAACATGAGCCGATCCACTAGGATATCCCAAGTAACTGGTGTTCTACACTTCCTTCCATAGAGTACCTCAAAGGGACTCATCTTGGCGGAAGCCTGATAACCATTGTTATATGCAAACTCTGCGAGATGTAAGTAATCCTCCCACTTCATGGGGTTCTTCATGACATACATTCGAAACATGTTGTTGACAATTTGGTTTACTCTCTCTGTCTACCCATCTGTCTGTGGGTGATATGCAATGCTAAATTTCAACTGCGTCTCCAATCCGAAGAATAAAGATATCCAAAAGTTTCCTGTGAACTTGTTGGCACCTCAACAACTCCCCCTGATTTTGTATGAAATAAAGGGGTCCCCATGTAATTTTTTGTAAATACTTTCTTTTGATCTTATCTTGCTTGATTTGTTAGGTTATTTCATGGTTTTCTTCCTTTGATTCATACTCTCTGGTCTACTTAACTTGGTTTTCATAAAATTAAGAATGGGTGGTTTGACTCGTCATTGTCATCTGACTCTATTGGTTTCCTGGTTGCTTAACAATGATTGCATACTCTTATTTGAGCTTGATTGATCACATAACTTGGTTTGGTTGAATTGGATTAGACTCATATTTTGTCACTCTCCATTTTTTGGTTCATTGAGCATAATTGTCTTCACTCTTTGATAAATGAATCTAATTACTTTCTCTTTTGGAAATAATTATCTAATGGCCAAAGCTTTATTATCCTTATTTAATCTTCATATATTTTATTTGGTCATGAGAATCTTTTGAAACATGTGATAACAAAAAATAATCTCAAAATAGTATTAATTGAACATTTAAACATTACATAGTCAAACTAATGTTTCTTTCGACTAGTTATTCAAGAAAGTTATAGCCATTTATATAAATATAAAAATTTATGGTTTTTTCTTAAATAATTAAATCATATTTGAAATATTATTTTTACCAAATATAAATATTTAAATGATTCAATTAAAGGATATATAGATTATGAAATCTCAATGGTATTTCAAATTACCAAAAGTGAAAGTGGATATAAAAACATCATAAATCTTAATGCTTGCTAAAAGAAATCAAAATACAAGTTTTATTTAGAACATGTTAGTAACACATTTTTGGATATCATTAAAGTGTCGACAAGGTATAACCTTTCGAAATATTTGAATTTGGAAAGTAGTGGATGGTGACTATACGTATTGGCTTTTGGATTTTCCTTAAAGAGTTATAAAATTACTTCATGAAAACCTATATTGGAGACTTTATATCGTTCTTTTATTTTTGAGAGAAAATTATTATTGAATGACATATTTTATGCTTTTGGATCTCTCTCTCATTCGTACCAAGTGTTTAAACATAAACATTAATACAGTATCTCTTGCATATGATTTAGGTAGGCAGGTGTAGATCGTATTTCCACTTGTCTTTGGAAAATGGAGGCTCCATAGAACTACCAAAGTTACAATTAATATGATTGCAGTTGTGTTATGATGGATAATTATAATGCATAGTGCTGGCAAGTAGTAGCATGGATTAAGGCGATGAAATTGCAGAGATACCAAGACATCACGAATGAAGAACATATGGTGGATTCATGAAGTGAAAAGGGAAAATTCTTATCCTTGTTTTATTTCATCCTTCAAAATTTTGACGCAGCTCACGCATATCTTTCTTTTGGTGATCTAATGTGTATGTTTGATGAAAGTTTGGATATGGTTAATCCTTTTTTATTGTTTTTGAATATATTTCAATGAATCTAAGTTGTTACCTGATTCTGTTGGATACAACCCGATCTTGTTCAAGTAAGAAGAGATGAATTTCATGAGTTCATGACGGAAAAGTGGGAGAAGCATTACAGTAATTAAAAAGCTAAGAAGAAACCGGATTCCTGTCGTTTTTCAGGTGATAGTTTTCTGCAGCAAACTACAGGAAAATAAAGAAGAAATAACAAAATATGAGATCTGGGTTTTTTGCAGAACGTGCTCTTTTATTAGAATTGTGCAGAATCTCTTGAAAAATGTTAACCATTTGAGAAAGTTGGCAGGTTCTTTGAACACGTTTTTTAAAGTTGCAGCCATCTCGCCTTTTAATTTCTTGTTTGTTTTTATTTTTCCTATTTAAACACTGGCAGAGGGCTACACAGGATGGGAGTAGTGCTTATCAGAAATGGAGAATATTTCTTTCTTTAAGTTGTGAAATATTTCTATGTTCAATGTTTTTTTTGTAAACCAGAGAACAAGAAACGTTGCTGCTAGCAATGGTCGAAATCCTGGAACTTACGAAGAACAAATACATTACAGCACTTAATATTATTCTATATGTTTGTGTTCCTTTAGAACTATTTCTGAGGATTACTAGATTTTACAAAGATTCTGAAGACATTAGCTAAGTCTGTCAGTTATATCATGCTGTCTTAATGTTGTTTTTCCTGCGTTGAATTTCCTTTTCATATGTATGTATGGTTATATTATATGTGAAAGCACTTTTGTTAATGGATTCTAAACAAAGTACTTAGTGTTGAAGCACGGGTGGTTAGTTGTCATGTAGAAAAGTAAATGAACTTCTTCATGTTTCTTTTCTTCAGTTGATAATGATATGATTTTATACAAAGTACTGATTGTGTGAGTTGAACTTTATTCATTTCAGTGTTAGTACCTGAGTGTATTTTTCATGCTTCATAACTTTGTTAAATTTATTTCGATTATGAGTTTTGTTTCATTTTCAAATTAATTTATGAGAAAATGTTATTTTATTGTAAGTTGATTTAGATCTGTCTCTACTAAGAGTAGGCTTTCCTAACATTGCTGGATCATAGATCAAATTTTATAATAAAATTTGTTATCATATTATTAATTCCAACTCCCAGTTTGGGATAGTTAACTTGCATTTAGGTCATTACAATATTAGCAACTACTATTTTTCTATTTTCCTATACGTTGCTTAGGTTAGTTTTTTAGCATCAGTTGATCATTAGGTTAAATTTATTTGATTTATCAAAGGATTTTGTTTTAGTGCAACTTATCACTTTCACCTAAAGAGACTCTCGATTTTCAGAGCACATTTTACAGCCAACAGGGCCTTGATCCTGTGAGAAATAGTTATCCAAAACATACACAAGATTGCAGTAAGTCGAGTGTGTGGGTTGTCATTCTGTAAGTTGGCCTAGGTCAGTATATTCGGACAAAAAATGGTGCTAGAAGGAGGGCCATGAGGTAAAACAAATGGATTTTGTTTTGATCTTTTTATTATTTATTTCATTAATCATTTATCCTCCAGCCTTTATATTTTAGTATATCATATTTTTATTCTTCTATGCTGTCATAGACGCGTCATAGGGATGGTTAGATGGTAAGCTAATCATTTTGAATCAGTTTGTGTGGCTCATTCTCATATCCTTGCATGGAAGTCCAACACGGCATTAAACTTGCATGGACCATTACATGAACTCCCTAGAAAGGCAGTTGCTTTCTTGCCAAAGCTTGACGATGAAGGGAATATCACAGCTTTAGAACACATAAGAAAATATGAGTCTGTATTACGTTTGCTTGATATTACTTATGAAGATGTTGTATGCAGGCTTTTTCCCTTCACTTTTGAAGGAAATGTATCAGACTAGTATTTTGTTCTTCCTATTCACACTATTCATGGTTGGTTTGATTTTAAAAGAGTTTTTCAAAGTGCTTATGATGTTTATAATGCGATTGATATATATCTTGAGTTGGATGGAATACAGGTCAAAGAAGGTGAATCGATAGGTGAATTCAACACACGCTTTTAACAAGTTTATCATTGACTCAAAGACTATCATAAACCTTCAGGTGACATTATTTATGAATGGTATGTGCATTCCTTACCTAAATCTATAGCTATGTTTGTTGCACAAAAAGGTATAATTGATTTTGAACAAGCATGTGAGCACGCACAATCTCTTGAGAAGGATTTTAAGAGGTATTCCTATAATATTTCTTCCTCTTCATTTTTCAATAATATTGATAATAAAGATAAAGGTGAAGAAGATAACAAATCTGAAATTTCTAGGTTATATGAACAAGTTGAGATTTTACATGATGAAGTTATATCTTTGCATAAACATAAAAATAAATCAATTATGCATAATGAAGAAAACATTGCAGCTATGTGTATAACATCAATTGGTTTACAAGAAGATCATAACTTAGCTGTAAATTCATTGCAAAATCTTGATTACCATTTACCTCTGCCTGGGGTTGAATATAAAAAGTGTCTTACGATAAATTCTCATGGTTTTGAATCCACGTTTGAAACCTTGAAAGTAGATCATAATTCATGTACATCATTTAATCACTTTGATCAATTTTTGAGCAAATCTGAAACTGATTTACAATCTAATCTTCCTCCTCTAGATAGTATTAAATTTGAAATGGAATCAAGTTCATGTTGTGATTCATCTTTTACTAGAGTTGGAACTAATTTTGAATCTGATCATAAATTTTCCTTTGATCCGAATGACAATTTAGAATATGAGATTGAAAGTTCAAAATCTAGGAGAGAGATAGCTCTAAATTTAATTGATAAATATAATCACCATATTTCAATATCAAAACAATTTTGGAGTTCTCCTCAATCTAATTCTTCAAATTCAAACCAAAGTTATGTTTCATATGATTATGTGAGTAATGAAAACTTATTGGATGATTATACAAATTCGTGTACTATTGAGACATTGGGTAATAATTACGAATGTCAAGCAGAAGTATCCCATACTCCTAAAACACAAGTTTGTGTTGAATCTAAATGTCAAGTCTTAAACGAACATGAACTGAATAACGATGATCTTCTCACCATAAAACAATGTTTAGAAGATGGTGAGGGCAAATTTTTAGGAGATAATTTTTCTTCTGATTTTGAAGATTTCTTTAACTACCCAATATGCTCACAAGAATTTTATACATAACAAATTTTTCCTGAATGTTCGTTTCCTTACAATTTTGAAGATATAAGAAGTACTCTTGATGATGAATTAATCAAAATTGTCTCTCAATTTGACGATCTTTATAAGAGATGTATTTGTTTACAAGAGAGTATTCATGATAGAAGGATTGCACATCATACATTTATGGGATCAGAAAAAATATCAGATTTGCCTTTTGTAAATCAAATTTTAGACATGGATTGTAAAAGAGATCAAATTTCACCATATAGATGTCTTGGTCTTATATCTTATCTATGTTTTATATCTGAAGGAATGATTATATTAAGAAATAATTCAAAGGGCGATAATTCCTTTACTATAGATTTATCTCAACCTGTAAATAATGATCATTGTACATATCATGATCCAATAGAAGTTTTGTTAGAAAAATCATTTCATGTGAGATTTCCTGTAAATAATAAGTTTCTTATCTTGCATTTGTTAAGGATAGATCTAGATAGTTTTAATTTTGATTCCTTTTGTTTGCCATTTTTATTTTTGATTTGCGATGTACATGTGTTTATTGGTTTGGGTTTGTACGGTTGGTTACATTGGAAATTTGATTTCACTTGATTATTTTTTTTATTTTGATTTTTTTGTACATATGTAAATAGTGTTTGCTTTTCATTTTTATTTTTTTTCATTTGGTTTTGTTTGATTTAAAGGGGTTAGTGTAAATAAATAAATCTATGTGGTTCAAATTTCAGTATGTTCATTCATTTTTTATGGTCTTCAATCATGCTAAGACTGACCAGGTTTTCTCGAATTGAAACAGGTCTATTGTAAACTTTTAGAAGTTTGTACTTACTATCAAAATTGATCTTTTGCTGCCTGTTATCTTTATAGTGAACATGACTGATAATTTATCTTTTCAAAACTTGGTACTTGGGAATCTTTATCAATCCGAACTAATAGTCATTTTTTAAAACTACTTACAATCTAGGAAGTACTTGGATCGGTTCTGTTTAATTTTTTGATTTTATGAAATTAGGAACGAAGGGTCTCCGTAATGAGCCGGTTCGATTAGGATCATGGATATCATTAGTATGACATTACCTAAAATCAGTCACCAAACTATGGTAATCAATTTTGGCGTTAGGATTAAAAGATAAAGGGTCTTAGTAATGAGCCAGCTGATTCGTTTCTGATGATATTTGTGAGTGACATTGTCTTATGGTTACCTAGCTAAGGCAATGATTCCTTGTTTTATAAAGTCTTAAATACAATAGCAAAATTTATCTATAATAAGATGGAACATGTTTCTTATATTTTTTAGAGGAATAAGTCGGTTATATCTTTATACTGGAATTTTTGGGTTATCTTTTATTTTGAGTATTTGGTTTTGATGAGATTCTCTTATCTGGTTTGTCTATATGCGAAAATTCTTATTAGCAGTGCAGGGATAAATTTTTGAAAGTATTTGCAAACTTGAAAATCATTATACACAAGTTTTCCCTAAATTGAGATTACTTGATTTCTCAAAGTGAAGTCTAGGACCATATCTTACTCGATTGTTAGAAACAAGATGAATAGAGATAATTGATTCGCCCAGCATGTCGCCATTTGTTGGCACCCCAACAAATCCCCTTGATTTTGTACGAAATAAAGGGGTCCCCATGTAATTTTTTGTAAATACTTTCTTTTGATCTTATCTTGCTTGATTTGTTAGGTTATTTCATGGTTTTCTTCCTTTGATTCATACTCTCTACTCTGCTTAACTTGGTTTTCATCAACTTAAGAATGGGTGGTTTGACTGGTCATTGTCATCTGACTCTATTGGTTTCCTGGTTGCTTAACAATGATTGCATACTCTTATTTGAGCTTGATTGATCACAGAACTTGGTTTGGTTGAATTGGATCAGACTCATATTTCGTCACTCTCCAATTTTCGGTTCATTGAGCATAATTGTCTTCACTCTTTGATAAACGAATCTAATTACTTTCTCTTTTGGAAATAATTATCTAATGACCAAAGCTTTATTATCCTTATTTAATATTCATATATTTTATTTGGTCATGAGAATCTTTTGAAACATGTGATAACCAAAAATAATCTCAAAATAGTATTAATTGAACATTTAAACATTACATAGTCAAACTAATGTTTCTTTTGACTAGTTATTTAAGAAAGTTATAGCCATTTATATAAATATAAAAATTTATGGTTTTTTCTTAAATAATTAAATCATATTTGAAATATTATTTTTACCAAATATAAATATTTAAATGATTCAATTAAAGGATATATAGATTATGAAATCTCAATGGTATTTAAAATTACCAAAAGTGAACGTGGATAGAAAAACATCATAAATCTTAATGCTTATTAAAAGAAATCAAAATACAAGTTTTATTTAGAACATGTTAGTAACACATTTTTGGACATCATTAAAGTGTTGACAACGTATAACCTTTTGAAATATTTGAATTTTTAAAGTAGTGGATGATGACTATACGTATTGGCTTTTGGATTTTCCTTAAAGAGTTATAAAATTAATTCATGAAAACCTATATTGGAGACTCTATATCGTTCTTTTATTTTTGAGAGAAAATTATTATTGAATGACATATTTTATACTTTTGGATGTCTCTCTCATTCGTGCCAAGTGTTTAAACATAAACATTAATACAATATCTCTTGCATATGATTTAGGTAGCCAGGTGTAGATCATATCTCCACTTATCTTTGGAAAATGGAGGCTGCATAGAACTACCAAAGTTACAATTAATATGATTGCAGTTCTATTATGATGGATAATTATAATGCATAGTGCTGGCAAGCAGTAGCGTGGATTAAGGCAATGAAATTGCAGAGATACCAGGACATCATGAACGGAGAACATATGGTGAATTCATGAAGTGAAAAGGGAAAATTCTTATCCGTGTTTTATTTCATCCTTCAAAATGTTGACACAGCTCACGCATATCTTTCTTTTGGTGATTCAATGTGTATGTTTGATGAAAGTTTGGATATGGTTAATATTTTTTTATTGTTTTTGCAGATATTTCAATGACTCTAAGTTGTTACCATATTCTAGTAGATACTGCCCGATCTTGTTCAAGTAAGAAGAGATGAATTTCGCAAGTTCATCAGGGAAACGTGGGAGAAGCGTTAGAGTAATTAAAAAGCTAAGAAGAAATCGGATTTCCATCTTTTTTTAGGTGACATTTTTATGCAGCAAACTGCGGGCAAATAAAGAAGAAATAACAAAATCCGAGATCTGGGTTTTTTGCAAAATGGGCTCTTTTATTGGTCACATGTGGAATCTCCTGAAAAATGTGAACCATTTCAGAGATTTGGCAGATTCTTTTAACACATTTTTTAAAGTTGCAGCCAGCTCGCCTTTCAGTTTCCTGTTTGTTTTTATTTTGCCTATTTAAACACTGGTAGAGGGCTCACAGGAGGGGGGTAGTGCTTATCAGAACTAGAGAAGCTTTTTTTCTTTAAGTTCTAAAATTTTTCTATGTTCAATGCTTTTTTTTGTAAACCAGAGAACAAGAAACGCTGCTACCAACGATGGTTGGAATCCTGGAACTTGCAAAGAACAAATACAGTACAGCTCTTAATATTATTCTGTATGCTTGTGTTCCTTTAGAACTATTTCTGAGGATTACTAGATTTTACAGAGATTCTAAAGACATTAGCTAAGTCTGTCAGTTATATCATGCTGTCTTAATGTTGTTTTTCCTCTGTTGAATTTCCTTTTCATATGTATGTATCGTTATATTATATGTGAAATCACTTTTGTTAATGGATTCCTAACAAAGTACTTAGTGTTGAAGCATAGGTGGTTAGTTGTCATGTAGAAAAGTAAATGAACTTCTTCATGTTTCTTTTCTTCAGTTGATAATGATATGATTTTATACAAAGTATTAACTCTATGAGTTGAACTTTATTCATTTCAGCATTAGTACCTGAGTGTATTTTTCATGTTTCAATACTTTGTTAAATTTATTTCGATTATGAGTTTTGTTTCATTTTCAAATTTATTTATGATAAAATGTTATTTTATTGTAAGCTGATTTAGATCTCTCTCTGCTAAGAGTAGGATTTCCTAACATAGTTGGATCATAGATCAAATTTTATAATAAAACTTGTTATCATATTATTAATTCTAGCTCCCAGTTTGGGATAGTTAACTTGCATTTAGGTCATTACAGGATTAGAAGCTACTATTTTTTTGTTTTTCTGTACGTTGCTTAGGTTAGTTTTTTAGCATCAGTTAATCATTAGGTTAAATTTCTTTGATTTATCAAAGGATTCTATTTTAGTGCAACTTATCACTTTCACCTAAAGAGACTCTCAAGTTTGAGAGCACATTTTACATGCAACAGGGCCTTGATCATGTGAGAGAAATTTATCCCAAACATACACAAGACTGCAGTAAGTCGAGTGTTTGGGATGTCTTTCTATAAGTTGTCCTAGGTCAGTATATTCAACCAACAGAACTTAACATCTTGATCCGAGATAATTACCTTGGGTATCCCATGCAATCTAAATATCTCTTTCAAGAAGATACCAACAATGTTCATGGCCTTGTAGGTTGACTTCACATGAATGAAGTGTACTTTCTTCGACAGATTGTCGATGACCAAGAAAATAGAATCATTTTGCTTCTTACTTTTTGGTAAACTGATGATAAATTCCATGCCAATAACCTCCTACTTCCATTCCAGAATGGGAAAATCCTGCAGTAATCCCATACGATGCTGATGCTCAGCTTTGACTAGTTGGAAATCCTGACATTTCGAAATTAACATTGTAATGTCGGCCTTTAACTTAGGCCAGAAAAAGTGTCTCTCAACAACATATATCATCTTTTGATATCCCGGGTGCCTTGAGTAGGGTTCCCTATGAAATTCCATGAGGATGTTGCACCGTAGGTCCCCCTCCTTCTAGAACATACAAGTGATCCTTGGACCATAGAATTCTAGATTCATCTACCTTGTATTCTTTTTGTTGTTGAAAAAACTTGTCCTCCTGGAATTTATTTCGGATCTCTACATAGAAGTGGTCAACTATGTTGGCCACTTTAATCTTCTCATACAAATATGCATCGATTTGACTCAAGGTCACCTCATAAATCATATGAGTTTGTCAACTCAAATCATCGGCAACCTTGTTCTGCTAGCCCTTAATATGATTTAGCTCAAAATGGTACTCCCTTAGGAAAGCCAACCATATGGATTTCCTCTCATTCATATCCAATTGATCAAACAAGTATTTTAGATTCATATTGTCTGTTTTCAGAAGGAACTTCCTTCCCATGAGGTAGTGCCTCCACATCCTAAAAGCATGGATGATGGAAGCTAACTCAAGATCATGCGTTAGGAAATTTTGCTCACACTCTTTTAACTTTCTCGATTCATAATAGATCACGTGATTGTTTTGCAAGAGGACTCCTCCAAGTCCTTCCTTTCTTGCATCCGTGCAAACAGCGAAATCCCCATCGGGATCTGCAATTTGTAGTACATGTGCGGTCATCAAAAGTTATTTAAGCTTTTGAAAACATTCTTCAAACTTAACAGTCCACAAGAAATTATTTGCTTTATTATGTAAAGCGATCATGGGGAAAGAAATTCTCAAGAATTTGTCAATGAAATTTTGATAATATCCTTCCAATCCCAAGAATGATTTAATGTTAGTGACACTAGTAGGGGTAGGGCAATCCTTTATGGCTCAAATATTTTTCGGGTCCACAGCTATCCCTGTCTTGGATATGATGTGACTTAAGTACTATATATGTGGTTTGTAAAAATTGCATTTACTAAACTTAGCATAAAGCTGGTGTTCTCACAACACTCATAGTACTATGCGAAGGTGTTCTTCATGTTCCTCTTTATTCTTGGAATAAACTAGGATGTCGTCAATAAATACTAGGACAAACTTATCCAGATACATACTGAATATGTTGTTCATCATACACATAAATTTTGCAGCTGCATTGGTCAACCCGAACGACATTACTACAAACTCGCAGTTCATGTACCTTTTACAAAAGGAAGTTTTGTTAATATCCTCATCGCGACTTCATATCTGATCGTATTTGGATCATAGGTCAATATTTAAAAATATTATGGATAGTCCCGCCTAATCGAACAATTCATCGATTCTGGGAAGTGGGTAATGGTTCTTGATAGTCATTTTGTTCAACTAACGGTAATCGATCCACATCTGCATCGTACCGTGTTTCTTATTTACGAACAAGATCGGCACTCCCCAAGGGGACACACTTGGTTGGATATGTGATTTCTCTATCAACTCCTGTAACTGCAGTTTGAGTTCAACCACCTCAAGTGCACTCATGCGATAAGGGGCTTTGGAGGCAGGAACTGATCCTGGGGTTAGTTCCATGGAAAAGTCAAGGTATTATTTCGGAGGTAATCCGAGGATTTCCTTGGGAAACACATCCTTGAATTCTTCAAGAATGAAGAATTCCTCTATGAGGTGTTCCCTATCATACTCTATGTACTGGATTTTTACTGGAAACAACTTGCAGCCTTTCCTAATGCATTTCATTCCTTGTAAGGCAGATATTTATCTTACAAAAACTTTTTTTGGAATTCCCTGAACCTTCACTTGGTTCCCTTGGATATCAGTACATAATATAGACTTGTGTAAACAATTGACCATGACATGGTGTTGTTCCATCCAGCGCATTCTGATAAGCACATCATATGATACTAAAGGTAGGATGTTCAGGTTCACTTTCGTAACAAAACCATTCAGGTTTATGTCACATTATTTAACAATTTCTGAAACTTTCTGTTTTGTATCGGTGGCTAACTGTACCATCCAAGGTTTATCATGCTTAACTTTACCTAGTTTTCATATATGAACAATTTTAGGTGCAACATAGCTCTAGAAAGCACCGATATCAATAAGTATTGAAATAGAAGTGTTCAAGATCTTACCTTCTATCTCAACCATCATAGCTTGATGATCCACCTGTTGTCCATCGAATGCTGTATAGATCTAGGGTTTTCCAGCTATGTCCTCGATAGTTGGTTCTTCTTGTAAGTTGTGTAAGACCCCACTAGTCTTGTTCTTACAATCTTGGGCATAATGAGGCCCACTGCATTTCTAGAAATTGATCTGTAGTGGGGTAGCATTGGCTTTACTTGCTACTAGTTTGTTAACATTAGCAACTAGTACATAAGGATTTGTATTAGACCTATTAAAGTTTTTGTTTGCTTGAAAGATATTGTTTTTCTTTCTGTATAACTATGGTTCAGACCCAGGTTTGCAATTATCTAAGAAATTCTTAGAGTTGTCTCAGTTTTGGTTCAGGTTCTCCTTCCTCAGCTCTCCATGCTCATAAAAGAGCCTAGATTTGTGCAGTGTGGTGTCTAAATTTTTAGAGATGTCGAATTCAATCCTATCCCGAAAACTGGGAGGAAGACATCCTAGAAACTGTTGGATCTTTACTTTTTCCTCTTTGATGTACGGTACATAATGCAATAGATCTAGAAATATGTTAATAAATGCATCCATAGTCATGGATCCCATGAGTAGTTTGTGAAACTCTTTCACTTTTTGGTCAAAGAACCTTTCCGACATATATTTTCCTTGGAAAAAATTTCGGAAAGTATCCCAAGGTATTTCCTGCAGCTCATCTTTTTTGGTGTGTTTTAAATCTCTCCACAATCTTGCTACTTTTCCATTGAAGTTATAGATGGAAATTCTAGCCTTCATCTCACTTGAATAATTATGAACTTGAAAATACTTACACATGCCCAACAACTATTATTCATCCTTTTTCCTAGTGGTTACTTAACCTTCATAGGTCGGGGCTCTTGTTTTTTTGAAACTCCACCTAAATACTGTCATCAATCCTTTGCTTCTTTATCCGTCGATAAAGTGAGTCACCCATAGAAGGACTGTAATGGTATTATTTAGTTTCTCCAGGGGTACATTCTTTTTCTTCTCCTCTTGGGCTACTGGCCTGGTTAGGGTATGGTTCCCTCTTGGATCTATTGGCAGACTGAGTAGGTTTACCTTGCAGGCTTCCTTCCGTCATGTTCCTCAGTAAGGCTTCATTTATAGCTTGATGTTCCTTCCTTTCATTCAGGCTGTCTTCTATGAAAATTTTCAACTGAGCTTGAAGACTGTGTAAAGTTTTCAAAACATCAAAATTTAACTCTACCACCAGCTCCTCTTCCGGAGTGGGGGTGGTCATATTCCCTTGACGACTGTTTTCTTCCTCAGTATTCATAAACTGAAAAGTGCTATAAAAATTTCCTGTAAACACAAAATTTTAAATGCCAGAAAAAATTTATATTAGTAGCATATTTAATTAACATGCTTATTTTCTCTGTTTGAATGCTTGGTGCAACCATAGGTCTCTTAGTATTGAAACTGGGCTCTGATACCACTTGTAATGTCCCCAAAAATTAAAAAAAAAATTTAAAAAAAATTATAGGCTATTAGAAACTACCTAGACCGAACATTATTGATTTGCGGAACTCTATCATATACTTCATATACAATTGTTTATTTGTAAGATGTTATTACGCTCTGTCTTTTACTTTCAGCTATTACTTTTAATGCATTTTACTTATGGTGTCGTCTTGTTGTTTACTACTTTAGTATTATGTTTATACTTTTTTCGCTTATGTGTATTCACTCGATTTATATGATTCATTCTTTCTGCATAGTTGCACTTGTTAATTATCACATCCTAACTTAACTTTTTTTGTGGGGACAAAGTGGGCAAAGTGGCGAGACTCGTTCTCCCATGACGGTTTGAGAGGTAAAGTGTTACTTGTTACGTAGGCTTACTTAGTTCAATTGAACTAAGGTACCTATTCTATGTTACATGCAGCTCATGTTTGCGATGGAGACTTGTTTAAAGAGTACATAAATCCTTGATCTTGAAGGACATGCTGCTGGTTGACTTTGGCTCATTTACCGACTCTGAATCGTAATAGTTATAATTACGATTCTCGTCATTTTAGCTATCACTGCTAAAGTTTGTGTTCAATACTCATGCTACCTTATGGTCCTGTAACTTTTTATCTCATATGTTGGTAATAATTATGGTTATGTTTAGTTTATTAAAAATATTAATCATACCTTGTGTTTTTAAATGTGTGGGTTATTATCTCAGACTAGATTTAGATATTGATTCTCTTACGAGGGAAAAAATGCAAAAAATGGCATATTGCATATGCCATGTTCACTAAGCCTAAGGCTAGGGGTTAATTGTATTTATATTAGGTTAAGGCTTTAACCTAAGATTCATATGTTAATAGGTATTAAACCTTTGGTGCATACCTTATATTATTACATAAGTCTTGGGGTTGACCTAAGGCTAGCGTAGAACATATATGGACTCTACACATTAAACCTTATCATTGTAATATATTAACCTTGCTATAGTGTTTAAGTTGTAATGTTCATGGTGATATGAAAAAGGATGGTGATATAACATAAGGTGGAAAATCATATGTTAGCGGGGTTTAAGCATTGGTATGGGAAATGGAGGCCACAAATTATGTAATGAAGCTTGACTATGGAGAGAGGGTTTTGTATTTTGTGAATGGACTCCAGGTGGTGCATTCAATGCTCTTGGAAACACATGAAAGCCCCATAATTAGGGCTTGGGAACATGATGGTTTTGTCATTTGGAAAGTTGGGGTTGGGGTTTGGTCTTGCTCTGTGCTGGTGAAATGAGGGCGACCTCCATTGTCACGTAGGTAAGATACAAGTTTATTTATGAGCATTATTATGGTTTGCATTATCGCATTTCAGTGTGGTCATACTTCTCACCTAGATCGTAATTCGATTTTGGTTGCAGGTGATAGGGCAGCGAAGTGAGGTGGCTCCATTCTGCATTGTCGGCTCCAACGTGTTTTGCACAATGGGCACAGTAAGACTGTGATCAAGTCTATACTTTATACCTCTAGACCCTTTTGGGAAGACTACATTTGGTTTGTTTTCTTGTTGGGGTTTTATGCTATGGGTTTCGATTTCACCTTTAGGCTTAATATTACAGACTTGGGTTTTAATTGAATCTTATAATGGCTTTGGCCGTGGGTAAAATCGGGTTTCCCTTGGCTCTACATATAAATTTTGGGTTGTAATTATAAATGGTTCAGGATTTTGAGCCATGGGTTGCACAATTGCTTGCAATGGTGCCATATCCCATGGGCATGCCTATTTGGAGACACTGCAATTTACCCTATTGTGTATGATGTATAAACTCTTCATTTTTTTTATAAATGATTATTTTCATTTAGTTTACTATGTGTGTAATGTATGTGCCATGTTACTGTTTTATTAAGGTGGTTTTGACACAAGTATACACGTTCGTTTGAGGTCTGTGGGTTGAGTATATTTTAATGGGTTGTAATGGTGAATAGCGTGGGTCTTGAAGACGAAGCTGTTGATGGTTTGAGCCATCCCCATCATGGCTATGATAGTATTGATGTTATTTCATTTCTTTCTTATCTTGTATTAGATAGTTTAATGGGTTGATTCGTTAACAGAGTATTTTTGTAATAAAACGATACTATGTATTTTTATTTTGGCATGGCTGTAACTTAAGTGAATGATGTGTGTAGCATCTATGGGTTATTTAATGTTATGATTCTGTGTATTTTGTAGAAGCGAGGTTTATAAGCCCATGATGGCATTCATTGTTATGTTTAGACTGTAAATGGACTCTGTGTATTTAAAATGTTGTCCAAGGCCGTACTGTAGTGAAATCACAGTTTGTCTTAATGGAATGGTGGTGGTTTATAAATGGTTTTCTGCATACATGTTATGTATAGCATGGCCGTAGCGTGTATGTAAATGAAACCCCATAGGATTTGACTCTGTTCGGTTATTAAAGTGATGAGTTGTATTTTAATAAATAGGAGGAGGTTGAGCTTGTAGGAACACAGGATTCGATTCCTCTTCCTGTTTGTAATACATCGGTTTATAATATGATTTCGATGTTATTTAATAGGTTATGTGTAATGTGTTGATGAATTATGAAATTTTTTTAATGGTTATGTATAAATGGAATTTGGTTGTTTAGGATGGAATAAATAGAAGAGTGGGTGTTTATATGATAAAATAGATGTTTGGTATTGGACCACGTGGATGGTCATGATTCCTTCTCTCCTTGGTTAATTATGATTATGTGTATTTAATGGAATCTTAAGATATTTAATTTATACTTTGTTGAGGAAGACCTTGAAGGTATTTAGTGGTTTTCTATCTTAGATTTAGTTTTGTCTATTCTTATTTGATTTTGTTTAGAATATTTAATTATGTACTTTTAGTTTATAAGTAGTTTTGTAATAAAACCATACTATGTATTTTTATTTTTGCATGGCCGTAACTTAAGTAAATGATGTGCGTAGAATCTGTGGGTTATTTAATGTTCTGATTCTATGGGTTTTTTAGAAGTGAGGTTTATAATCATACAATGCCATTCGTTGTTATGTTTAGATTGTAAATGGACTCTGTGTATTTAAAATGTTGGTCGAGGCCGTGCTGTAGCAAAATCACAGTTTGTCTTAATGGCATGGTGGTGGTTTATAAATGGTTTCCCGCATACATGTTATGTATAGCATGGACGTAGCGTGTATGTAAATGAAACCCCATAGGATTTTACTCTGTTTGGTTATTAAAGTGATGAGTTGTATGCTTGTAGGACCACAATATTCGATTCCTCTTCCTGTTTGTAATACATGGGTTTATAATATGATTTTGATGTTATTTAATAGGTTATGTGTAATGTGTTGATGAGTTATGAAATATTTTTTAATGGTTATGTATAAATGGAATTTGGTTGTTTAAGATGGAATAAATAAAACTGTGGGTGTTTATATGATAAAACAGATGTTTGGTATTGGACCACGTGGATGATCATGATTTCTTCTCTCTTTGCTTAATTATGACTATGTGTATTTAATGGAATGTTATGATACTTAATTTATACTTTGTTGATAAAGACCTTGAAGTTCTTTAATGGTTTGCTATCTTAGATTTAGTTTCGTCTGTTCTTATTTGATTTTGTTTAGAATATTTAATTATGTACTTTAGTTTATAAGTAGATTAATATAAAACTATTTTACTATTGTTGTATATATATTCCTATATAATTAACCTGTACTTCTGGATGAATTCTTAATTTAAAACAAGCCTCTGCTCACAAATGAAATATGTCAGCAGAGTAATGAAACATGTAAACAATTATATGCTAACTAGTAACAAAACCTAGCTATAGAAAGCATGAACTAAGCATGGGAATAATACAGAAATCAATTTAAAAGTACAAACCCTTGTAATGTAAGAACTTATAGCCTAAGCTCAGTATTTAAAGAAAATACAAACCCTTGCATATTCTAACTAGAGAATCCAATACATAGGGTTAGGAAATAATAAATGTAACCCTAGGAGATAGGGACATAACCATATTTTCTATGGTTATAAATATACAAAGAACATTTACATAAAGCAGCCACCATTTTCCCTAGAAATGAACCTAACATGGTAAGAACTCATACCTGTAATTTTTCTTAAGCCCTTTTAATGGCTGCACATGCACAGTTTTTAAATAACCAACATTAACAATTTACGAAAGATCTAACCTATGATTTTGATGACCAAATCACTTGGGAACTACCACATTCCTCCCAACCATGACCCGGAACTATTTGTAGTTTTAATCTGGATCCCCCCAAGCTGGACTCCAACATGCAAGTAGCTTAGAGCTCCTAAGGTAAGGTTTCCTATCTGGTGTATCAAATCTGGATCAGTTCTTGTTTTCCTTCCATGAAATGTTTCTTCAAGAATTTACATGAGAGCAAACAAGCAGAAAAATGACTCCTCTAATGATAGATCAGAACCCCAAGCCTTTCCTTGGCTTGTGTCTTTATAAATAGACTTTTCAGTCAATGTGATAGTTAAATCAACAAACCTTGGTTTCTTGGTTTAATCATTTTCAATTACTTTGGGTAATTATAAATATTTTAACTTAGTACCTTTCTAATAGCTCCTAGTTGGACTTTTGTAGACATTATACTATTTATTAATATATCATAATAAATAATAATTGATGGATCTCTTCTTCTTTCTTTAATTTATTTATATTATTAATATACTTAATTATTTATAAATAACATGTATAAAATACATAATAATATAACACTTTATTAACATTTGTCTTTGGGGCATCATATACCATGATCCCTAGACTTAATGACACTTCTTCATTAAGGTCAAGTAGGTAGAATGTTTAGGTCTACCAGTCTAGGTAACTCTAAACATCCTTGCATTTTGGATTTCCCTTCTATAACATGGTGTCTCTTCACTACTTTGATGAGAATACAAAAAATTGAAATTTCATTTAATCACTTATGAATAAGTATGATGAGATCAATACTTTTCTCGAGTCATTTTCACATGGAATTTATTAAATTATTTTGCGAAACCCCTAGCAATTACCAGAGTCCATACTCAATGTCTTAACATGGAGTTACAATTTAGTACAATTCCAAAGCTCCTCGCTCAACACTAATGCTAGGATGTACTTGTACGATACACCTAGGGATACAATGGCCAAGGATCCGATTCTCTAGATATTATGCTCAACATCAACATGAAAGGCTCCAGGACTTATGCTAAACACATCCAATTATCTTTTAATGTTTTCCATAGCTTCTTGCTCAAGACAAAGTCAAGTACTCATGTGCGCTAGAGCTTCTTGCTGAACACAAATCATCAATCACTCAAGTGTTCTAGAGCTCCTTGCTCATCAAAAAAAATCTCGTCAATCATGTGCTTCAAGGTCCACGCCCAACACATACAAGCATATACATATATCATCAATAATTGGCTTACACCCAATATATAAAACAAATCATCATGTTCATATGCAGTGGGGTCTTCGAGATATAAAAATAAAACATCAAGATAATCATCATAATAAATAGGCACGTGCCTATAAGTGTTAGGTCAAAAATTTGGGATATTACACATGCACAAAACGAGGCCCCTGTGAACACCTCTTCATCATTGCACACCTCCACTAGGTCACCATTTCCAAACTTCAATTTCTCAGATTAATGATGGGAAATCCAGATCATGTATTAAAGAAAGATTAAAGGATTCAGTAGAGAAAGTACAATTTACAAAAAATATAAAAACCAAGAAGCAACTGATGAGTCCTTCTGAAATGTTGAAAATGCAAAAATATACATCTAATCAAATCCATTATGAGACTTTTGGCAAGAAACATGATATTAAGAAGGAAGTACATAGGGAGGAAAACAATAAAAAGACACATGTGGTAGGAAAATAAAGAGTATAATTACCGCTCCCCTGCTTAATTTGTGGTAAGAAAAAATCTCAAAATCGCATGCTTCTTTGCTAAACAAAGCACTAATACATTGATCTGTTACTCACAACAGTGGTTAAAGAGCACCTACGTTCCATCATTGTTCATCAATCCACTGTAACCACCATAACAAACCAAACATGCAATAAACTGTCATATCCAAAACTTAAGAAAAAAAATGCAAAATAACAGAAACCCATTTACATCCATTCAAACTCCTTCGACTTTCCCCTAAAAATATTGAAATAGTTGAAATCATATTCGGGGAACTAGTAAAAAATCATCTTTTTCCTTTATGGGCCCGCCTACACCTAGTTGAGATGCAGCCTTGGGATTCCACTCTAGAATTCCTGTTAGATACACACATCTATATACCCAACTATGGTGGCTAGTGGAGTGTACCGTTCTATCCCTGGTAAATGAAGTGCGGAGAAGTGTGGTTAGTGCTGCATACTATAAATTTGCTTTCATTCTTCTAGCATGCACCCCTACGAGTTCGATCGATGGAGAACCCCTAGAACCCCTACAAATATCAAAATAGTTGAAATCATACCAAATCGATCTATGGTGAACTCCTCGAACTGATCTCGCCCCCATTTCTGCCCTAGTCAAGATAAACAAACCCCCAAGATATTGCATATTGTTTATTAAAATAAAAAAATTATTTTAACGTGAAATATATGCCCAATATAATTTTTTATTTTTTGGTCATTTTTAACCCCCCAATATGAACAAACGTGATATCATATTGTTTCGTCGGTGATGCCCCCATGGCTAAATGTTTGCTCCTATATTCATACTAGATGCTAATGATATGATGAATTGGTTTCATTTATATTTAAGATGTCATTATTACAGTGTATATAATATTTAATGTTGTGAAGAGTTTTCATAATGTGTAACACATCCTTGGTAACATCGACTTATTGTCTTGTTTCTCTCTGTGATAGTTAAAAAAATTCAATGTTTATATTTATAACAGATATGTCGTAGTTTACTAGGATTATTTTTTTAAATTACATATATATATATAAGAAATGAGGGGCATACAGACTTTGTCTCCTCATTCAACAACAAATCGAGTTTCCTACTAAAGAGAGTTTTGTCTCTAGACTGACAGGTCTATGTTAGTCCTTTAATATGATTTTTATTTTACATCTAAAATATATGTGAACATAAATCAGTTGTGTAAAAATATATGTAGAGGCGTATAAAGAATATTTTTTGGAAATCCTTACACATTTAGATTAAAAAACAAGTCTTATGCCTAAACCATGCATTCATAAAAGAGAATAATTACTATAATCCTAGGGTTAGAAAATTATAAATAACGAAAACAATTTGTAACAATCTTAATAAGGAATATCTAAACATAAATAGATATCATGTCAAATTTTATGATTCATGTAACAATCAATAAACAATAATAGTATAACATGTATGACATTATTTGGTAATGTCAAATGTTAGAATACCTATGAATATTTTATTCTTTTAAATGAATGAGTAACAACCACATTCTACCCAACGGTAGACCTAGAACTGTTCTTGGTTCATTCCACGGATTTCCCTCAAGATGAACAAAGCATACCAGACAGTTGAACACCAAGGTGCAATTTTCTATCTTGATTACTATGACTATAGTAGCCACAAGGTCTCTTTACCAACCCTTTGTAAAGTCCTATCATAATTTCCCCTTTTCCCATAGCCCATCTTGAACTAGCCAATCTATCAACTTGGCAAAACTAAGCACTCAAAGAACTAGAACTGAACCCTCTGGTGCTATAGGAACTATTACACCATGTACTGTGCACTCTTTGCTATTTTATTTTCCTGAGGAAAAGGTTCCTATGATTTAGGATAAAACACTATGTTTAGTAACTAATCATATTGGTTGTTTGCTTTATTTTCTCTCTACTTTAATAATTAGATTTATTTTAACTCTTGCATTTAATTTAATTTTAATTAAATAATATATAAGTATATTTATCTTAGTTCTAGATGATTTTTTGCTATCAACTACTTAACCATTCTAATATCCAGCATGATTGGTCCCTCTTCAAGTGGTTGTCCCCATTAGTTAGAAAGAGTAAAAGAAGATCAATAATATAATAATAATATTAATAACTACACTACTCATGCTACAGGTCCTACATATCAACATGAGTTGGACATAACAATTCTAGGCTCTCTAGATATTTCTGTTCAACACCAACTCGAGCATAACCATAATCTAGGTGTTCTAGAGCTTACTACTCAACACCAACTTTAACAATAATCCCGTTGTTCCATAGATTTCTGCTAAACACCATCTTAACATTTTAAAATAGTCTATGTGCTCTAGAGCTTATTGCTCAACAACAATTTGAAGAAATTAAACATAAAAATAAATAGTCTTTGTTTTGGGAAATTACATCCCACTCCGCTTAGAAAAACATTTCCATGGTGTTAATAAATTTAAATAAATCCTTGAAATAAGGAGGGTAATCCTCTTTCATTGAATTTTCATTTTCTCATGTGGCCACTTCAGGCCCAAAATTCTTCCCTTGTACTTTCAGTTGGACAATGTCTTGCTTCGCTAGTTGTGACTCTCTTTTGTTCAATATATGAAGGGGTTTTGGTTCAAATTACCCTTCAGGTTCCACTTGCACTAATGACCAATCAATTACATGTTTCTTATTGTAAACATATTTCTTAAGTAAAGACACTTGAAAATCATTGTGAACCTTCACATGGGAAGCTCGTGCTACTTCAAAGAACACTAGGTCTTTCTTAGCCAATATTTCAAAAGGACCGCAATATATGGTAACTAATTTCCCACATTTTCCCAAGGTCAACGATATTTTTATTTATTTTACATTCACATAGGCATGTTCTCAAACCTCATTCTCATACTTTTTCTCTTTTCTTCTTCTATCGACATAACTCTTTTGTCATTTGTGTTCTTCTTTTAAGTTCAATTGTGCAATCATGAATAGTTCTTCCAAATATTTTAAAAACTATGTGTAACATCCCCAAGGGAGTAAAAAAAAAATTCCCTATCAAAAGACAACTTATACCTTCAATACTACTACTACTCTCCAAGCATTCCTCTAGAGTTTAGGTTTACTTATCAAGATATACCTACAACCTTGTGATTTACTCTTGACAAACACATTTATATAAAAATCCATAATCCATGGCAGAGCCTTTTATGCATTATCATCTTTCTAACCATCCTTTAGATTATAGTTTTTTAAATGAAGGCTTTACCTGGTAATTATACATAATACACCTCCGTTTGCAATACAAATTCTAATCTTGATAATAACATAAACTATTTGATCTAAACATCATACATACAATGCATTCCATTTTTTCACATATATGTTTGATGTCAATAGAGGTCTAGTTATATGCAACTTCCAACTATCATCTTATAACATACTCAAATTCTTTTAAGCACATTTAAACATAAATTGACTTGCAACTAACATATGGGTCTCTTAAGTGACTTAAATTCACTTTTTCAATCGTTAACCTCTAGCCATATTGTATCCACCATCGAAGATCCCAAGTTATAGAACTACCCTTCCCTTAAGCAAAGATGCTTTATTTGAAAGACTACTCATTATTTATTTATAACTAATGAACAAGAGGTATACTTTCATTCATATCCATATCATGCCTCTATAATCATCAATCAAAATCATTAGACTCAAACATTACATGGCATAATCATTCATTATGTTAACATCATCACTTAAAGCATATAAGATACTATCCTGCATAAATTAATACCAATATAAATCACAGTATCAAAAACGAAGATAAAATGTACAATATGCAAACATAGGGGAGACAACAGTGTACGTGGTTCACCCCATACTTGGGGTTACGTCCACCAAAACTTAGTCGCCTTCTTTATTACAAATCAACATATGAATGTTTACAACCCACATCATAAATGACGTGTCATCCTTTTTTCTTTTCACAGTTTCTCGTCTAATCAAACAGAACCTTTACGTTATCAAACCGAGACCTATGTACCCTAGAAGTATCTCTAGATAATATGTGGGTAAGCATGCCCCACCTTTTAAATCATCAATGATGTATATTTATACTGTAAATCTGTAACCTATGGATGTTTGAATTCATTTTCAAAGACAATATATATATAGATATCTATATATCTTGAGTTTTTAGCTACCTTCGGGTTTCCATAAATGACTTCCTTAACTACAAAAGTCGGATAAATTATCCGTCACCATACTTACATGAAACTTTAGTAATTATGAAAACCTTTTAAGTACTTATTGATTAATCTCATCTATTTTAACTACCATCTTTACCATATTTATCCTAAACCACTTTTGCCTTTCTTCATACTCTCTTAGGACCTCACCTTCCACTCAAACATAATACTTTCTTTCTTAAATCCTTATCCATCCATTATGCCTTTCTTTTTAGCTTAACTACTAAATTATTGGTTTGCATAAATATTTGAGCAACATATAATTCCACAAACCACTTTATATATATTTAGTTTGGCGTTCATCGATTTTTTAGCTGGGAAATATAGTCACGAGATAGCTCGCGTGGCTACCTAAATGTTGGAATCGAAGGGTGTAATTGGAATCATCATTTGGAGCCACCAGATATCTCATATTTATATTTGATAATGGGAAGCTAAGTATGGATAGCCGACAGTTTTGACTTGTAGTTTATATATTTCTCTCAACACAAATTAAACGTAGTTGTTGTAGTTGTACCTTATTTCCCTTTATACCCATTATCCACATTATCTAAATTTACCCTATGTTCCTTATACCATTAAAACCTTTTTCTATTGGTTTATTTTATTACCTTTTTAAAAGAAATAAAATATTAATAAATCTTTTATGTCCCTTCTTTCCTAACTCCATCCCTCTATTAATATCTCCTTAAACCTGTGACCTTTAATTAAAGTCGCGAAATGCCAAATATAATCTTCCATTTGTGGATATTTTCACGATCGTTTCATGCATATGAAATAAAATAAATGCTATTTGCTTTCGCTATTGATATTTATATAAAAAATATGTTTCATGCCTCAAACACTTGTTTATGGTTTTCGGTTTAGCTGGGCGAATCGCCTCTATTCATACCCAGTCAACCGTCCAACAAAATACAATTAAAACAAAGGGAAGAAACCAGGGACCTTTAATGCAGATCACTGAATGCCAAATATAGTCTTCTATTTGTGGATATTGTCATCTTCGTTTCATGCATACGAAATAAAATAATGCTATTTGCTTTCGTTGTTGATATTTATATATAAAAAAATGTTTCATGCCTCAAACACTTGGTTATGGTTTTCCGTTTAGCTGGGTGAATCACCTCTGTTCATACCCAGTCAACCGTCCAAGAAAAAACCAATTAAAACAAAAGGGCAGAATCGCCTCTTTTACACATCCTAAAAATAATCGGATGTAAGGAATTGCGATTTAGCCTATCGTAGACATGGAGGATGAACTGCTCCACGTATCGAAAATCTGTTTATAATTCACGCACTGGTAGAGATACCATTTTTATGTTCTACTAAGTATGACGGGAACTATTTGCATAGCCAAAAACCCCTTGCTATCACAGACATACATTCGGATCTTATAGATCTGAATCTAAACATAAATTGCAAAGGTTTAAATCGTACCGATTTGACAACTACATTGTATATCATTTCGGATGAGTTTCAGAATCACAGATAATAAGGCTGTAACGTGTATAGCTAGACCAAAATTCGATATCTTACGAGGTGTATAATTTGGATCTGTATCAGGATGACATTGCATGCCTTCGAGCCGATGCAGTAAATCATATCGCAAACATGAGCGCTGAGAGCAACTCACAACATATCCAATTTAGATATCAATCACAGTCCCTACGGCTAAACATCTATATATATATACTCAGGCCTAACAGATCGCCATCTACGGTGCATATACTTTGGAATGAAATCGCATACCTTAAGTATTAAGTCTGCAAATATTAGATCAGAGCATTCCGAGCATCGGGATTTGAATATCAGCCGCATGCATCCAGGCTGAAAACACATCTCTTCTGCCCCTTAAGTCTACAAATATTAGATCAGATCATTCCAAGCATAAGTATTTGAATATGAGTCGCATGCTTCCAGGATAAAAACGCATCTCCTCCACCCCACGCATAACCCAATCGACAGCAATAAAAATCTCGACTTCCGCATTCCCCAAGGAAGTTGCCCCCTTCCTTCCTCGCATCGGTTCCCTTTTTAACCATCGCAGGAAAAGATCCTCTTCCACCTCCCTCCTTAATCGATGCGACTAAAGTCGAGGACTTACCATCCTCCCTTCCACGTGGAATCCATGCCTGAGGAAACTCCTCGTTGAGGATTTCAGAAGGTGGATAGATATCCTTCCTACTTTGGTTTGATTTCTTACTTTTGGGGAATTACTAAGTTTTCACGTTTAGTCTCCACAAGTTGCTTGATGTTTCTTAGGATGGAATAAACCTCTCGTTTTTCTAAACCTCATCATGTTTAATTTCTTATGCTTTTACTATCATTGCAACTAAAGGGAGTGCACCACAATGCCATAATGTAATATATTTATCATGCCTACCAATGTAGGAAATCTCATTATCACCCTTTAATATATATATAACTCCATATAATTGTCAAGGTATAATATATGTCTTTAATATATATATATATATATATATATATATATATATAACTCCATATAATTGTCAAGGTATAATATATGTCACCAATATTAATGGAGGTATATTGGTATATAATGATATCTTTTAGGGTGACTATAACATATAGTCCCTTAACAATAATTTTTTAGGTTGTTTTCTTTTTTTGTTCTTTTAACTTTATAGATAACTATTTGACTCTTTTGTCGAGATTAAAATTATTGTAGCCTCTTATATCATTGTTTATATCAGAATTTAAATAACTAGGCTATGATATTTTGATTGGGCTAATTGCGACGAAATAGGAATCCCTATAGGATTCCTTAGTTAAGACAATACTAAGACCACGACATTGAAATTAAGGCTCCCTAACCATACTCTTTTTTCCCTCATAGGTTCAGTTTCTCGTCGTTAAGCTATGTCCACGTCTTAAGTATCCTTCGATTGTATTAATTACAAGGTTTTTACTAGTGGGGCCTTGGCCTTGAGCTCCTCACCAGAAAACGAGTACAACATACTTTCATAATTACAAACTATTTAGGGGTGTACAAGAGGGATATTACACTATGGCCCCAATATAGGCTTGTACACTAGGATTTACCAAGTTACTGGTGTTCAACATCTTTTACCATAGAGTACCTTGAATAGACTCATCTTGGCCAAGGTCTAATACCCATTCTTGTATACAAATTTATGCACGATGTAAGTACTCTTCCCACATGGGGTCCTCACTTAGTGAAACCATGTCATAGCACGTTCGTTCGTGGCATATGAAACAATACCCTTATTTTCAAAAAATATTGGAAAATACCTCCCAAAATCATTTTTTTAACCCCCTCCCAATATGCCTTGCCGATTTTAAAAACCCCCTATTTTCCCTATATATTGCATGTATCCATTTTTTCATTTACATTTTTTATACCCCTTTATATTTCTACCTAAGGAAAAAAAACTAAACACAAGAAAGGGCCACACTTCATAGGCGCCCTTAGGCAAATCACTTTATTAGGAATTAAAATGTATCACATGATGTCAAAACAAATAAGAGAGGGTTTATTTGTACCAATCTCAAACAGTA
>LPNX010609061.1:189360-215680 GCA_001517045.1 Pseudotsuga menziesii
TAATTTTTGTACACTAGATTGGGTTATGTATTTTGAAAAGCACTATGATACATAACCCAATCTAGTGTACAAAAATTATCTTGTAGACTTGGCATTAAAACTTTTGTGGTTGGATTAGAGTCATAATCGTCTTCACCAGCTTCATTTTCAGTTTGTAAATGAACCTGACAACCAATATGGTTTGACCATATGGAAAGGGTTCACCTTCTGAAGCCCAATGGGTTATCTCAATCAGTTCAAATAGGTTGTTTCAAGGTGGAGTTCACTATAAGGTCTCCAGTTCTAGTCTGGCTGAGGTTCAAGTCCTGCTGAGTCTGACTGGGTTACTAACCACCATTGCAGCTAGTTGTTGAGCTGCCCTCCATCAAGATATTCCAGGGAAGAGGGGGAGAATCCTGTGAGGCTTTTCTTGGAAATAAAAGGAGTTTATCTTGTGATATGGTTAATCGTATCCAAAACCAAAGTTTGATTAAGCCCAATGTGTATGAGTGGATCAAACAAAATTAAATCTTACAACCTTGTTTCATTCATGACAGTCGGGTGGATCTAAATACCCAAGGCAATGCTAAGTTTTATCTTTTCTACACCAATAGCATTAATAATTGAAAAGGAAACCTAAACCCTTGAATGTACATAAGTTTTCAAGTGTATCAAGTTCAATGAAAAGAGTTTTTTGCATCAAATAAATTGGTTTTCTATTCAAGAGTTAGGATTGCTGAATAAACAAGCAACGAACATTATTTCCAAACTAAAAGATTCATGCCAAAAAGGGAAAATGGCTTCCAATAGGCTATAATTATATTAGAATGCAGATATCTGCAAGTGTACATATTGCTTATGTGATTATTGGATTTTAATGCATAAGAGATTTTATACCCAACGTTTCAGCTGAACTCTTCACTCATAATCAGGGAAACTAATCAGTTGGAAAGCAATGCTGCAAATGAGGAGTGCACCTATTTATTAATATAAGGTAGGAGGGAAAGTCATATGCTATGTGTAAGGTAGGATAGAAATTCACGGGCTATATAATATATATAAGGTAGAAGGGAAAGGAGAGGAGGACAGTATCCTCCTCTCCTTTCCCTTCTACCTTGCATATAGCCTGACTTTCCCTCCTACCTTATACAAGCCCACTCAACACTGCTTTCTATCTTACAGTTGGTTTCCCTGATGATGGGTGAAGAGTTCACATAAAATGTAGGGCTTAAAATATTCAATGCAGTAAAATCCAAAACACACAAACAAGATGTGTAATTAAGCAAAATCTGACAATATAAACAAAAGATCGCAGACGCAAAGAAGATCAATGAAATACATGATTTACATTTTCTAGAGTGCTTTCTTTCATTAGGCATTTAATCCTATTGCCTTGAATGTTTGTTTACAACCTGTCCAGAAGCTCATTGCAATTTTGACAATATACAAAGCACTGTATGCATGCTAGAAAATAACATAGATTGATAAGGGTCGTATTAAGATACATCTTTCAGGTTATACAAATTATTCCAACAATGATAGCTGTAGCAATCTCTGAACAACTCATGCTAACCGGAAAAGGTAACTCATCAATGATCTATACCTAGGGCCTGCCTGCTGGAGCAGCCAGTGGACCAGCCTTGCCAGATTCCATCCGTGCAGCTTTTGATTGAGCAAGCATCTCATCATAGTTCTGCAATTCACTAAACAGAATGAAAAGATTTATCAAGGTAGAATCAAAGAAAAGAACATAATGAGAAGGAAGTGTGGAATATGTTCAGCAACAATCCTGCAAACCTAGGTGAAATTTTAAGGCAAGACATTTAGTATTAATGAATTAAAAATGGTTAATGCTTACCCTTTTCTCCATGACCAGACCCTGTTTTGGGAGGATCTTATCAACACTACCATAATCAATTGCTTCCTGTGGGAAAAAGTATCTTGATCTTTGAATATCCTTTGCAGTCTCTTCTTTTGTTTTGCCAATTCCTTTTTCCAGTAATTCAATGTAATACTGTGTATTTACTTCCAACTCTTTTGCTTGAAGAAGACATAATTTCATCAGCTGGCCTATAATAAGTATTAAGCACTCCTTTAAAAGGAGCTAAGTGAGCATTTACCTGTTACTTAAGAACGACTTTCGAGATTTCTTAAGTAACATCTTAAAAAAAGGGAAAAATATTACCTTGATATACATATTGATGGAAGAACCACTGGAGTTATTCACTACTGGTAGGTGCAGTTTTGCTATGATAGAAAAAAGACAGATCATCAACATATTTTTTAACAAAGAATGACTAGATATATTAACCTACTAAGATTGCATAAATTACCAGAAAAAAAACACAAATCTTATTAACATTTTCAACTGTGTTTCTGACACTTGCATATGAGTGACCCTTGAATTTTGATAGGATATCTTACTTTCAAGTTCCAGTATACCATATTGCAACAAGCTATGAGTGTGCCCTTGAACTTATTGACAAACTGCATAATCCTGAATGAAGTATAGACTCACATACTACACTTACTTGTTGAGCTAGGCATAAGAGCATGATTTCCCTTGGCTTCAAGTGACAGAAGCTTTGCTGCCTGGACAAAGGCCATTCCACAGTTCAGTGTGTAAACCTTGGGCTTCACATACTGCATACAGGATATTTATAGGATTATACATTTTCTATGATTTTCAAGATATTTAAAAACATGATATGGCACCTGAAAAGACCCAAAGAGGACCTTATGAGTGTCCTTGAAAAAAATTTCATTTTTAATTTTGTGTTTCATGTCAATAAAGATCCATTTGTTCAGCAATAACTAAAAGTTCAAAGTTTAATATTATTACGAGAATTCAAAGAGGGGGAGAGTTCATGAGAGATCCCTAGAGCTAAAGGAGGTCAAAACTTGCCAATCTCAATTGTGTTGCTGAAGCAACAAATATGGAGAGCATTCAAATAAATAAATAGTATATTAGAGTAAACATACACAAACAGGGTGGAGTATATTTAATATAATATTGAAATCTAGTTTGAGATGATGAAGCCTTAAAACTGAACACAACCATTCACAAACTGAAAGACAATCAAACTAGGAGATCAATCATCAGATATAGTTGTCTGGCATACATAAAAGTGCTCTTCTGAGGACAATGCCTTGAGAAGATAGTTGAGTCTAGCACAAGCACTTCAACATTGCAATACAAGCACATGTTTCTGCTAAAGTTTCACTATAATCCTATGTTTATTCTTATTTTCTTATTTTGTGCCTTTAATCTGACATGCTTATATGATTTTGGTTCCATTTTAATTGGCATAAGAGATGAGAGAAATGAGATATTTTAAAACCTGCAATCTTACACTGGTATTTATGCAATTATTGGTCTTGTGGACCATCTTTGGCCTTGAAAACATTTAAATGTCTACTTGTCTATCTTCTTTATTATCATCCACCCACAGCAAAAAGACGTTCAGAAATTCACCTTCCTAAGAATGGAGAGTTACTAAATTCATTTTGCCCATTTACAATAGGTATTGCACTAAGTTACTAACCATATTGCAGGATTAAACTTACCTTCCTAAGAATGGAGAGTTACTAAATTCATTTTACCCATTTACAATAGGTATTGCACTAAGTTACTAACCATCTTGTAGGATTAAACCACAACGTGACCTTAAATAATATCACAGGAATGTGGACATAATTAATGGCTGCATAATTATCTATATTCAATATGGCAGTCATATATGAGATAAATCAAATGTAGAAATTAATATATTAGGTAAATCCACAATCAAATTCAGACTTACAAACACAAATTGATCAAAAAAAACAGTATGCAAAACTTGTCCTACAAATACTGCCCATAAACAATAAACTATTGTAGAATGAGGCTTTGGGCCTTTGGATCTGTTCTTTGCATGACTTCAGACAATGTTGACATTATGATTAAAGTGATACATATTAGTTCTAAAAACAAATAATATGAAATTGCAGTCACTATAATTGTTTGAATTGTGCAGTCAGTTAAGAGATAACATCCACACAGAATAATTTAGTAAAATTTAAATACAGCTCACAAATTTGTTTGCGATATTTTTTTAAAAATAGAGCACTTACTAGGTAAGGTTGGCTTCAAGTCAACTATCAACTGAATGGCTGACAAACATACATTAGCAGACATTGTTCCTAGAATAGCACAAGAGTCTCCAACATTTGCAATGACAAGGTACTGGCCCTAATAAAAGACAACTACCAAGATAAGCCACTGGAAAAATTTCAAACTATAAACTAAATATAAAGATAATATTATTCATTTTGAAATATGCAACAATTCCAATATTGATGCAAAGCTCTATAACATTCATTTATTTGGGGCTCTTACTGCCTCTGCCAAAATTGGACATAAAATAAGATAGATAATTTTATTAATGTCCAACAAATGACCACAAAAGTTGGTCAGTGGGTCTAAAATATTACATCTAGTGTAAGTACAAAGTGGGAGTACAAAAGAAACTCCTAGATCAATACTAACAGCATAAAAAGATATTAAACTAAGTGTCTAGCTAAAGGCTAAATGCTCTAGCTAAGAGAAGATATAAAATGAGGTGCAAGTACAAAGGAGTCGCAAGAGAGTTGCTAGAACCTAAAGAGTTCTGGTGCTGAGCAGAAGAGAGGATGTCAAGGCATGTTGGAGCTAGCTGTTGAAGTGACTGCAAGACATGCTTCTCATTGGAGTCATCAATGAGTGTGAAAATTCCAATGCACTTGCAGATGATATCCTCCAGGGAGTGGCCAAGGCTGAGAAGCTTAGCTGCATGATCCCGACGGAGTGGCTAGGGATGATCAAGTATTGTATTTGGAGTGAGTTTCTGTATTTAAATATGAAGATTCAATTTTGATTTTGAGTTGGCAAAGTTCCAAGTTCAAACATAACCCATTCTTATTAGGTGATGCAGAGCATCTTCCTTAACAGAATTCTTCCATGTTTCAGTAGTTTGTTATTTATGCTCAGTATTTATAGGGATCTGTTTTACTAAAAATAGCCCTCTATTCAATTACTCTTTTTGGGTTAGAGCAAATAAGAGGGCAGTTAATAATTTTAGGAAGTGGGGTTAGGAAAAAAGGGAGGAGGTGGTAGCGTGGGCTCAGGGAGGTATTTTTCCAGCTGATTGAAAAGTAGGTGCAGACGCTGATAGATTTTGAGTAGTTTCTATGGCTGTTACTGTCTGTAATCTGGTGTGCAATGAATAAAGAATACTGTTATGAAATTTTCATCTAGATGAATAATTTTGTTGCCTGTCATATATATTTAGAGTGTTTGCGCCGTCTCGTTTTCTCTGTTTTACTGCCAATACTCTTGCAGGTTTAAATATGTATTGAAGAGGTTGCTCTGCATATCTGGAAACAAAGCATATGCATACCAGTGGACTATACTGAAGAATAAATTTTTGCAGACTGGAGTTTATATGCATCATTAGGCACCTTAGTTCTTGTTGTGGCTTGATAGGTCTGCACCAGCAGCTTATGAAATTTCAATCATGATAGTTCATCAACTTATGGTTTTGCTCAATCATGGGCACAATCTAAGTTACCTTTCTCTAAAGGAAGAGGGATGAATGCTAAAAGATGATCATTTTGTCTTCCGGTGCCCTGAAGTGAAGGAAGACCCTAACCATATATGGATCAAGTTATTGAAATATGAGAATGACAGTTGAGAATGCATAAATGCTTTTATACCTGTTTGAAGATGGTAACGGCAGTCGTGCCACTACAGAAGCAATCCAAAATGGGATGCATCTTGGGTTCCTTATCCATTACCTGGAAAGCTCGTAGATGAGATTCCTTCCATGCTGCAAACATCTTGGACTCTTCTTTGTGCACATCCCCATCTGAATCATTACACAATTTGTTTGAATCAACGACCTCAAAATCGTTACTATTTGCAGGACCAGGCCAATCAGCTAAAAGAAGTTCTTCCCACTGGTTCATAAGCAAGCTAGGCAGAGAATCTCTAACCCTTTTGCTAACCAAGTGTCCATATGGTCCATGACCGTCAAAAACTCCAAGGAAGCTTATGTTCTCATCTGACCCAAAATGCCCCTGTGACCCAAAATTCTGATGGAAACAAAAACAATATTAAATTACCGAAACTCTCATTATTCTCAAAGATATTTACAGATATATGTAGTTCACCATGTAATTTTTCCATTTAATGAATTCATGAAAAGGAAGAAAATACATGAAACATGTTTAAAAGGGTTTTAGTTTTGATTCAATTATGTCTTTGTTTTAGGAGTTGTATAAGCTCATGACTCAAATATAAGTCTCCTTAGGGAGATCCATACAGGTCACTTGTGAATCTTCAATCTGTCAATCACTTGCTTAAGATTTTACTCATAGCTGTCACGGTGACTGGTAATACTCTTCAAATCATCCATCCCACAGGAGGGATGAATCAATACTCTTCAAATCATCTACACCACAGGAGGGATGAATCATAAAAGCATAGTTGGACTCTGTATGAGCATCCACACAATTCCTCACAGGTAATCATTAATTGCAAAATCAATACAAAGTTGCAGGGATGAATCAATACTCTTCAAATCATCTACACCAAAAGAGGGATGAATCATACACCACAGGAGGGATGAATCATAAAAGCATAGTTGGACTTTGTATGAGCATCCACACAATTCCACAGGTAATCATTAATTGAAAACTCAATACAAAGTTGTAGGCATGAATCAATACTCTTCAAATCATCTACACCACAGGAGGGATGAATCATAAAAGCATAGTTGGAATCTGTATGAGCATCCACACAATTCCTCACAGGTAATCATTAATTGCAAGCTCAATACAAAGTTGTAGGGATGAATCAATACTATTCAAATCATCTACATCACAAGAGGGATGAATCATAAAAGCATAGTTGGACTCTGTATGAGCATCCACAAAATTGCTCGGGTTGTCTACAAACCAGCAACTCCCCTTGTTTCTGCAACTAAGCTTCTCAGTAACTGAAATAAGGATGCTGCTCAGAAAATTACAAACCCCTAGAACACTCAGAGACACAGCAACACCTAGAATTTTCATAGTGTCTGGCATCTGATCATAAAAGAACTCTTGCATTCCTACCATTACAAATACATCATCTATGCCAAATAGCATGTATTGTGGAAGCATCAGAGAAATACTCAATGGAATTGTTGCATGGGGCATATCTATCAGCCAATTATCCTTTGCTACTTTGATTCTTCTAATCTTTGTCAATGCAGTAGCAATCATTGACATAGTGGAGAAAAACATGCCAGTGCCTATTCTGTGAAGCAGAGTTATACCCCGTTCATTCCCTGTCAAGTTTTCTGCAACTGCAACAAAGATGCGGTCATAGACGAGAACCAATTGAACAACAGATAGGCTAATAAAACATTGTAAGCTTGTAGGAGGGATTTCGAAGTGTGTTTCGATCTTTCTATCCATTTTGCTTCCCTGTTTTGTGAAAAATGTGAAAGTTTGTGCATAGACAACCCCAAACATCAAACATGACATCCAAATTTGCAACAACCCAATAACAGCTTTCACCTCTTCAATGTCTTGGACTATCCATAATTTCCAGTTATGGCTTGTTTTGCACTCATAGTCTAATTCATGTTTAATTGTTGCTCTGTCAAGAAACCTAAAAAACAAGAGTGAGGACATTCACACCAAATCTCTCATTCATCTAAAACTGACCATAATAGGGTACACCCAACTAGAAGCAACATTGAAAAGACTGAAATTTAACAGAAAAAGGACTTACTGACTCATTACACTGTATACATGTTCAGCAGGTAGCAGTATCTTCTTGTATATTCCTAAAGCATAAATTTTCAGTCTGTCCTTCCTAAGAAAATATTGTTTCAACTACCAAGAGCTCCAGCATTTCTCTTGTCACATGGAAAATTCACTGACTCCATTAAATTCGATTTGCAGCATTAGGAAACTTTAGAAAGGTCCAGTAATTTTAGTGGCAACTATTTCCTGTACTTTTGTACTAATAAATGTAAAATAACTAATTTTGAACTAGTAAGGACAAGAGAGCGTTTACCTAAACTTATCAATAGACAAATACTGTCTGCTTGATCTAGACTTCAAAACTTCTCTTTCCTCAATGACAGCTACTTTATTTAAAACGTTCCACTTATGAATCATTGCAACAAAGACATGGGCGATTCGAGTGAGAGGATTACCACCAGGCAGTTTATGCCTGTAAAATCTTGTCCCACACACGAAAGTAAAAGGCAAAGCATCTTTTATCCATATAATAGTGTGTTCTTCATATTTACTATTATCGTGATATGCAGAAAATATAAATGTAGATAGCAGTTTCTCACTCCAAACTGATGTGGCATTTCTAGAGTCAGGTTTGTAATTCAAATTTTGTCTTCCGCAATTGTGTTATGAGACCCCAGTCTTGCCAATCAAAAAAAAGTTATGTTCACCAAGTCTTTCATTATAATTACGACCTTATGGAATGCAAGAAAAATCTCCAGGAGATTCATACCTTGCTAATCTTCATCTTGTTGAACATGTCCTGCAACACTTTGTAATTTTGAATCATATCGTACTCTATCTTTGCATCAAAGTTTACCTGCAACATAAGCCAAAAAAACTTAGTGTGTTAAACAGCTTGTGATATCAAATCAAATCAAAGATTGTCAAAGGCTTAAGAATAGAGACCTTGTGCATGGGAACCACACCAGGATGTACAACATCCATAAGTTGACAGTGAACAGCTCCAGAAGCAGCCTGACAGAAAATCGAATGAGTCATTTTTTATTCTCTATGCGAATATCAGAAAAGTAGGAAATGTAATGGGTTTGTGCATTCTTCACATAATAGATCAAACATAACGTCGGCCCATTTTTTTAATAATCCTATTCTGCTTGCAATTCCATTCATAGTGATCCCAGTGACTCGGTACACTTTTCAAATCACCCTACCAAAAGGATGAAACAAAGGCACTCAAAAAACTAGGGATAAACTGTAAACACCCCACTACTCTGTTGCTACAAAGCCCTAAAGAGAGAGCAACCCTAGTCCCAAGAACTATTTAAACCAAGATCACCAAAATTTCTGCACTTCACTCCCAAAACCCAGAAATGCAAATAAAAGAACAGAATGAAGTGACAAGATGGATCTCATTTTCTTAATAGAAAATCAAGAAAACAAAATCAGCATTGGGCGTCTACCCATTTTTACCCAAGCTCTAATACAGAAAATAGAATTACTTTTGAGAACTCTTAAGAGTATTGGACCTTAAGCACTATGCATCTCCTGAAGGTAACCGTAAACCACACTACTAAAAAAATGGCGGCCCTAAATATTCAAAAAACAAATGACCCTCTTACATAGATAAAAGAACAACCAAATGGGTGCCCACATTTGTTTCCAGACAAGCCTTTTCTTCGCATAACTCGAAATCCAGGGGGAAAACGGAGAACAGAAAGCGAGTGAGTTCCTTGAAGTTATTTGTTCATATGTTAAAACTTGTAAAGAAGATTAAGATGAGAATGTTTGCTTACCTCTTCAACTTTGCTGAGAGAGAGTTGAAGAGTGGTGTTTATCCATGCGAGGAGCTCGCAAGCACCTACAAAGAAAGGCTTGGAGGATTGGTGAACGACGCGGGCAAAAATGTTGAATAAAACATACCCCAACATATTGGATATTTAAATAGTAAAAAAAAAACCCTAGTTACCCCTAATATACCCCCAGTATATTGATTTTTAATTTTTTAATTTTAACCCCCCCAATATGAATGGACGTGATATCATATTGGTCCCTAGGTGACGCCCCCAGTGTCTTCCCACTAAGATGGATTATTCATTATGAAAATTCTAAGGATATCATCTAGTATCTTGTCTATGTGTTATATTTGTCGATCCATTTGTGGATGATATGCAGTAATGAAATTTAGCTGTGTGTCGAGCCCTATAAATAATGACTTCAAAAAGTTTCTTGTGAACTTTGTTTCTCTATCATAGATTAATGTTTTAGGTATAATCTACAACCTAAGAATGTATTTTAAGAAATTATATGCAATATGAATGGTATTATGAGTAGATTTTTTCCTCATAAAGTGTGTATCCTTTGACACTTTGTCTGTTACCAACATGATGGAATCATTTTGTTTTGTTACTTTTAGGAAATCTGGTTATAAATTCCATATTGATCACCTCTCATTTGTATTCTAGAATGTGTAATGGGTGAACTAATCGTGACTAGATGTTGATGTTAATATTTAACTAACTAACATTATTAACACTTGGCAATGGATAATGTTATATTAGACTTCAAATTTGGCCAAAATAAATGTTTCTTTATTGTTGATATCATTTTATGACATCATGGATTCCCTAAATAAGGATTTTTATGGAACTCGATTAGTATTTAAGGCCTAATATTTTCTATTTCAAGTACATATAATGTATCTTTACACCATAACAAATGTATTTCGTCAATTTTGTATTCTTTATGTTGTTGTTGCAACCTATTTTCTTACATTTTCTGAGAATTTTTTGTGGAAAATTGATCACTTTTTCTTTTTTTCCTGATTCTTTCATATAAATTAGATTCGTTTGACTTATTATTACCTAATACAACAGTTGAATTTTTCAACTTAAGGATTCAACAAATTTTTTTCTTTTCCTTTTATATGTCTTACCTCAAAATTGTACTCCTTAAGGAAATCTAACCACCTAGCTTGTCTAGCATTTAAATTTGGTTGATCAAAGATATATTTTAAAGTTATATTGTGCATTTTGAGAAGAAAATTCTTCTCCATGAGATAATGGATCCACATTTTCAAACCAAGGATGGTGAAATCTAACTTAATATCATGTCTCAGGTATGTTTTCTCATGTTCTTTTAACTATTGGGATTAATAACAAATAACAAAATCATTTGGCATAAGGAATATTTCAAATCCTTCCTTGATTGCATTTATGCAAACAATGAAATCCCCATAGGGGTCACAAATACTCCATATTGTTGCAGTAGTTAGTAATTGTTTTAACTTCTAAAAATTGTCCCCACACCTGTCTGTCCATAAAAATTTTGACTAATTTTTCTGCAAGGATGTCATGAGATAAGGAACGTGGTAAAAATTTTCAATTAAATTTATAGAATACCCTTCTACTCCCAAGAATGATCTAATATATAATGCACAGGTGGGTGTAGTCCACTCTTTAATAGCCTTGATATTTTATGGGTCTACAACAATACCTTACTAAAAAATGATGTGACCTAGATCTTGAATTTGTCATTTATAAAATTCATATTTACTAAATTTGGCATACAATTGATGTTTTCGTAGGACATGCAAAACAATCCTAAGATGTTATTCATTATCTTTTTCATTTTTAGAATAGATCGGTATGTCATCTATGAACACTAGTACAAATTTATCCACGTATTTGTTCAAAATGTTGTTCACCATGCACCTAAAATTTGCAGGTGCATTTGTTATCCTAAAGGGAATTACTACAAATTCACATTGACCATATTGGGTCCTAAAAATTTTTTTTCTTATGGATTCTTCAAGGATCCTTACTTGATGGTATCAAAATATTAGATAATTTTTAGAGAAAATTATTGCTCCCCAACTTCATCGAATAAATCATCTATTATATGGAATGGATATCGATTTTTGATGATTAACTTGTTTAGTTGTTGGTAATAAAAGGACATTCACATTGTAGCATCCTTATTGTTTACAAAAAGGATGGTTGCACCCCATAGAGACACACTCGGTCTGATGTAACCTTTTTCAATCACTTCTTGCAATTGTAGTTTTAGCTCTGTTGGCTCAGGTGTACTTATGTGATAGGATATTTTTGACACTGGTTTGGTTGCTAGTACTAATTCTATAAATAAATCTATGTACCTTTTGACTGCAATCCGTGTTATTTTCTATGGAAATACATATTTGAATTCCCTTCCGACTAAAACATCTTCAAGTTTATTTTTGTTTCTCTTCTAGCTCTTGAATATTAACTCCATAAAGTTTGTATCCCTTTCTTATTGAATTTTTATCTTGTAAGGTTGATATTTATTGATAAATGTTTCTTAGGTATCCCTTGTACCATTTTTTGTTTTCCTTTCTTGTCACTGCAAGTGAATGTTTTATTTAAGCAATCTAGGACTACATGGTGTTGTTCCAACTAGTCCATACCTATTAATATATCATGTATGAGCCCAAAAAAAAAAAATTAAAGTATTCCTTTGTTTCGAATCCATTCATCTCAATTTTACAGCCTTTAATGAGTTCATAAATTTGTCTTTTTGTATTAGTGGCTAGCTGCACCAGCCATGGCTTTATGTATTTTTCCTTGTTTAATTTACAATTTTCAACAATTTTGCGAGAAAGATAACTACGCCAATCTCTTCGGTCAACTAAAATGGGAACAATATCTTGTGAGATTTTACCTTCTATTTCAACCATGGTTGATTGATGGTCCACTTGGCTACCCTCTAAAGCAACATAAATCCTTGGTGTGCTTGCAACATATTCTACACTATTGTATCTTGTTGTAAATGTTGGAAATATTTGTAGTAATGGGGACCTTTACATACCCAACATTTCACTAGTAGTGGGTTTGTTTCTAGATTCCTCGGTCACATCTGGTTTACTAACACTTTGTGTTGTTAGACTTGATTATGTTCCAAACTTACAAAAATTATGATTGTTTGGAAAATTGTTATTTTTATTTTGGTGTAGAGGTGGTTAAAACCCATTTATCCAACTGTTTAAGAGAGATTTATACTTCTGTTTTTTATTATGTATATTTTCAGCACTATGGTGGCTATGCTCATAATAGATGCTTTCTATCTGTAGGGATGCATCTAAGGTATTGGGTGCATCAAACACAATCTTATCCTCGAAATATGAGGGAAGGAATCCTAAAAACCATTGTATTTTTACCTTTTCCTCCCTAATATATGGTTCATAGTGAAAAAGTTCTATAAATATATTTATTAATACATCCATGGTCATAGAACACATTTTAGGTTCATGGAACTCCTTTGTCTTTTTATCAAAAAAAAAATTTAGACATGTAGTTTTTATTAAACAGTTTCTTGAATGCTTTCCATTTGATATCCTTATCTTTCAGTTTCTTAGTTAGTTTAAAATCCTGCCACCACCTAACATCTTTTGCATTCAAATTATAGTATGTCAACGTGACCTTCATTCTCCTATAGTAATCATGTACTTCAAAGTACTTGTTCATCCCTAACAACCATTGTTAAGCCTTCTCTCATGAATATGAATCTCCTTCAGAGGAGGAAAATTTGATATCCCCGAATTCCCCTTGCAAGATGTTATCAATTTTGTGTTTATTACTACAAGGGGATGATGAGTAGGCCTCAAAAGAATTATAGATGTGGTAATCCTTGTTATCTTAAGAGGATGAATCATATTTTTCTTGAAGCTTCCTTTGCTTCTTAGTTTCTAGGTTGTTATATCTTTTCCTATTGTCGTCCTTATCCATCAGGCTACTAGTTGAATGGGTTATTCTTTTCATGTTCTTTATCTCTGTTAAAGTTTGCAGCTACACATCATTTACTTCATGTAGTTCCTATATCTCTTTTATGTTACCGTCTTTAAAACTATGAAATTCGTTTTGTAGGATCTGCACTATTTTCAGTAGTCCAGAAGATATGGCTTCCCCAAGTTTGTCATTCATCTCTACCACAAGTTCCTTTGCTCGAGGTGGTGAATTCAAGTTTCCATGATGACTGCCAACCTTTTTACCATTCACGGTGTTTTTTATTATGAAAATAATGCAATGTGTGATGTGATTTTATTTATTTATTAGATTATGAGTTTTAATTTGGAGTTTTTAGTGACAAGCTCATCAGTTGCGATTGTTTGAATCTCACTTTCGTGATTGTTTGAATCTCACTTTGATACTACTTGTAATGTCGTTAAAAAACACACCCTATTTTTTTAGGGTTATTATATTGTCGTTTATACACATAATTTTGTAGCTTGACTGCAGCACTGATTTTTGTTTTTGTTGGTCTCCTTTACACTTGCATCTCTTCTTTTATTCAATAGTCATATTCCTTGTATTTATTTTGTACTTCATTTTGAAGAGTCAATTGATGTCATTCTAGGATTATCTATACTCATATAAACCTATATATTTCTATGAAACCTTACAACTTATTTTGTAGTTGATTGTGTATTTCTTCAAAGACATGAGAATGGTTTGACCTCATAATTTAAGCGATGCTTCTATTATTATAGATTTGACTTTTTTCGGTAGTGAGTATTGGTATATTTTTGTGTAATGTCCCCAAAAATTGAAAAAAAAAATTATTAGGCTAGTGAAAACTACCCAAAAGGGATCCTTAGTACTCATGTGGAATGTAGATACTCTTTAAACTTGTAACCTCTTCAGATTCTGCCCACTGTCTTGTTAATCTCTTATCCATTCTGTGACTATTAGTTCACTTACTTTTTATGTCTTAATTATGTTATTTAAACTATCGATATATCTTAGTTATTATTGTCGGTGAATAAATGAGTTACATAGATCATTGTTTTCTCCTCCACATGTATACTTTGTTTATTTAATGAAAACTAACTTAACTTTATTGATGGGAACAACGTGATGGAGTGGCGGGACTCATTCTCCCATGACGATCTGAGAGGTAAAGTTATTCTTTGTTATGTAGGATTACTTAGTTTATTTTTACTAAGGCACCTTATTCACTTATTCACAGGTTGCTCTTGCGACATCGGGATTATTGGTTACTTGACACAATTTAGTTCTTAGTTGTACTTCCCGTTTCGTCTTTCACTTTTGTTACTGATTCGTTTTATGAATCAGGTGCACCCTATGTTTGTTATATATCTTTATTTGTTAATTTACTAAATGCTTATGAATTATCTTACTATCCTTATCATTATTATTGTCTAACTCTTGTTTAGTTACTTACTCGTCTTTTGTTTCTATTTTGCAGGTTTACCTTGGTGAAAAGCTTGTAGACTTACTCTTGTTCATCCTTACGAGGGCATCGTGACATACTATGTTTGCCATTATGCCTAAATGCTACAACCTAGACTTACGACTTAAATCCATATGCTACCTATATGAACTATAATAAAGGGCATATGATAACACTATAAGCTTATTGCTAAGGGACAAACATTGTAATACTATATGATAATATTAAGGGCTACACATACCATAAGGTTGGGAATATGGTATACAAACCATGTCATTAGTATTGAGCCTACACTGACTTTTAAAGGGTGGTGAAACCATAGTATAGAGGGTTTATGATATGACAGTTTTGATTTAACGTTGATCAAATTGGGTTTATGGTGGCGTTAATGGCCACCAGCTGGTGCCATTAATGCCACCAAGGTTGGTGAAAGCCCTTGGAAAAGGACTTGGAATTTGTTGTATGTGCGTTATGGTATTGGCATTGTAGTGTAGTGTGGCCTCTATGCGTTTGAAGAATGGAGATGACCCGAGCGATTCTTAGGTAATCTCATTCGGCTCTATGTGAAATGCAATGCTTCATTTGGTTTTCTCCATGGCATGGTCATTCTCCTCATGCCATTGTTGGTTTGTTGTAGGTGGAGATGAAGGTTCTCCGGGGTTTGCACATGGCTACATTGTCGAGTTGGGATTTCTTCTTTACAGCCATGGTAAGCCTGCTACCAAGAATTACTTTCCTCCTCTCATTCTGGGCATTCCCGATTTGGAAATCTTTACTGGGTTGGCGATTCGTGTGGAACTTGTTTACTCTGCCTTCAGTGTTTATGATGTACCTTGCCATGTTTTAAATGGACTCTCGTTGAGAGATTTATGGTGCACCATTACTTGTAATGGTTCCATAGCTCACAGCTTTCCATTAACATTTTAATTACTTGACTATCCATCAAAGGAGTTTCATACCTCTCTGTGCAAATACACGACGCATTGGTTTTTACTATGAAACTGTAGTTATTTGGTATGAAATACCTATGAATTCATCCAATGTTTAATACTGTGTAAACTTCAGTTTTGTATGGTTATTTAATTTATGCGTTCTATGTGGACACTAATGAGATCAAATCATGGCCTTACAACCTGTAGAAAATTACTCTGCGTAAAATTCTGTTTTGGGTTATGGACCGTTGCACAACACTCTGTTTGTTTAGTTTGTATGTTGAGTGGGGAGCTTCTAGAGCTTAGTCGTTATGCCATGGGTTGCACCATTGTAACAATGGTGTCATATCCCATTGGCTTGCCACCATGTGCTCGGTGTTAGCTTATAAATGGAGTGTGTGTTTTAAAACAGAGTACTGTAATCTTAGTTTTGTATTGGCTTAGCGTGGGTGTAGGCCATTCCACGAATGACATGTGCCTCTCCCAACAACTGAGATAGCTTTTTAGTTGGTATTTTATAATGTGAATTGTTTACTTGGAATAAAATAAGGCTGTGACAGCCCGGGGTTATGACAACCCACGATATCGATTTGGTTTAAAGTGTGACTATGTGATTAGTTGAAACTTGGCCGAGCCCGTAACTAGGGTCCTTATAAACTCACTATTAGTGTAAGAATTGTTTGGATTTAAAGGGTTGTGTCATAGCTCAAAAGCATAGCCTGCACATAATAGATATATAGCATGGACTGTACAGAATGGTTATACGATTGCTTACTAGTTGGATTTGAAATGTTTATGAATATATTAATGTTATTGCAATGGGTCTATACATTTACATGATTCGATGTCGCAACCTCTTGATGAAAAAATGGGTTTTAGTTGTTTCCAATGGTTATTATGATATGTTTGTTTATGTGTAGATAGACTTAAATGGGACCTTTAAAACCCTTTATCATTTATAATGGATGACTGTAATAATAGGACTGTGAATTAAACATTTGATTTATGGCAAATGGATGCGATTTGGATTGTAGATTTTATAATAATACAGAGTTTGATAATGGACCACATGGATGGTCACAATGCCTTCTTTGTTTGGTTAATTTTGATTATGTTCATTAAAATGGAATGTTATGATATTTTGTTTTTACATGATTATGTAGAGCACACCTTAGAGGGTCTTTAATAATTCGTTAGCATGTTTATTATATGATTTCCGATCCTAGAAGATTTAGTTTAATATTTATGTTATGTTCTTTAGTTTATAATAAATCAAATAGTACATAAATTATAAAACTATTTGAAGACTAATATATATATGTAATTCTATATATATATATAACCTGTACTTCTGAACTAAACTTGAATTAAAAACAACCCTCTGCTGACAAATGAAATATGTCAGCAGAGTAATGCCACTTGTAGAATAGGCTAACTGATAACAAAAAGTAGGTATGGTGCACATAAACTAAACATGGAGATAATTACAGAATTTCACTCAAACTACAAACCCTAGTAATGTACAACATATAATAATATTTCTCGAGCCTATGATTACTAAATTGCATATACAACCTTAGCAGATTAATAACCATAAAACATAACCATTAGGGTTAGAAATTTCATTGCATCCCTTACTTAATCATAAATAGTAATGAAACTTTGGGAAGAAGTAGAATAGGCCTTCAAGGGTTTCATACCTGAAATTGAGTTGGAATCCAACATGCAAGTAGCTTAGAGATCCTAAGGTACAATTTTCCTAATTGGTAATTAGTTCTGAATCAATCATCTTTTCATTGCACGAAAATTTCTCCAAGAAAACACTTGAGAGTAGAACAAGAAGAATAATAATTCTCCTAGATAAAAATTAGAAACCCCAAGCCTTTGCTTGGCTTGACTCTTTATAGGCATAATTTTCAGTCAAAGGGGCAGTTAAATCAATAAATCCTTGATTTCTTGATTTAACCCTTTTTAATTTACTCGGGTAATTTTTCAATTCTTAACCTAGGAACTTTTAACTAGTTCCTAGTTAGTATTTCATAGATACTTCACTATTTATTAATCTTTTAATAATAAATAATAATTGGTGGAGCTTCTCTTCTTTCTTTACTCAATTATATAATTAATCATAATTAATTATTTATACATACTATGTATAAAATACATAGTATTAAAATACTTTGTTAACACTTGTCTTCGGGAATCATTTGTCAGGATCCCTTAGACTTAATGAAACTTCTTTTATGAAGGTCAAGAAGATAGATGGCTTAGGTATACTAGGATAGGAAACTCTAAACATCCTTGCATGTTGGATTTCCCTCGTATAACATGGTAGTTCATCAGTACTTGATGAGAATACAGAAATTCGAAATTTTATTTAATCACTAAAAATAAGTATGATGAGATCAATATTATTTCTCGAGTTGTTTTCACTCGGAGGGGATTTTAATATTTTTAGTAACCCCTAGCGCTTACCAGAGCCCATACTCAATGCTTATAATAGGGAGTTACAAACATAGTGCAATTCCAAAGCTCTCGCTCAACACTAAATGCTAGGATGTACTTGTACGATACACCTAGGGATACACTAGCCAAAGATCCAATGCTCCAGAGGTTATGCTCAACACCAACATGGAATGCTCCAGAGCTTATGCCCAACATTTCCAAATTATATTTCCATGTGTTCCAGAGCTTTATGCTCAACACAAATGTAATTGCTCATGTGCTCGAGAGCCTTTCGCTCAACAGAAAACATCTCATCGATCATGTGCTTTAGGATCCACGCCCAACACAAACATTTCATCAATCATGTGCTTCAGGTTCCACACCCAACACAAAACATATATATACCTATATATCATCAACAATTGGCTTACACCCAATATACAAAATAAATCATCATGTTCATATGGAGTGGTGTATTTGACCTAATATAAAATAAAACATCAATATAATCATCATGGTCAATAGACTCATGCCTATAAATGGTAGGTCCAAAATTCAGGATATTACATCCCTCCCTGCTTAGTAAAACATTGTCCCTGGTGTTCTAGGGACTCTAAATGATATCATGAAACAAGGAGAGTTACGCATTTCTCATGGTGGCCTCATTCTCCCAGTTAGCCTCATCTACCTCAAAGTGCTTCCACTGCACTTTCAATTGGACAACAATGCACTTTCAAAGCTGTACTTCTCTCTTGTCCAATATATGCAAAGTCTTAGGGGAAAATTCCCCCTCAGGTTCCACCTGTAATAATGACCAATCAATGACATGCTGAGTGTCATAAACATATTTCTTTAATAAAGATGCATGGAAAACATTATGAACTCTTACGTGCACAGTTAATGCTAGTTGATAAGCCATTGGTCCTTTCTTGGCTAGAATTCCAAAAGGTCCACAAAACCTAGGTGCTAACTTACCACACCTACCCAAGCTCAAAGAGCTCTATTTTTCTTTCACTTTCAAGTAGACATGCTCACCTACTTGATAGTCTTTATCTTTTCTTTTCTTATCCACGTAACTTTTCTAATGGTATTGTGCCTCTTTAATATTTCCCTAGACCTTGGTAACTAACTATTCCAAGTCCAATAATAGGTCAGGCCCTAACATGAGCTGATCCACTGGATTGTCCCAAGTAATTGGGGTCCTACACTTTCATCCATAACATACCTAGAAGGGACTCATCTTGGTGGAAGCCTAATACCCATTGTTATATGCAAACTCTGCAAGGTGCAGATAATCCTCCCACTTGGTGGGGTTGTTCATGACATACATTCAAAGCATGTCTTCCAAAATTTGGTTTACTCTTTCCGTCTACCCGTCCATCTGCAAGTGACAAGAAGTGCTAAGGTTCAGCTACATCTCTAATCTAGAGAATAAATATCTTCAAAATTTTCTTGTAAACTTAACATCTCAATCTGAGATAATCACTTTGGGTATCCCATGCAATCTAAATATTTCTTTCAGGAAGATATCGACAATGTTCATGGCCTTGTAGGTCGATTTTACAGGGATGAAGTGTGTTGCGTTTGACATCTTGTCAATGACTACAAAGATGGAATCATTTTGCTTCTTACTTTTCGGTAAGCCAATAATAAAATCCATACTAATAACCTCCCACTTCCATTCCAAAATGGGCAATGGCTATAGCAATCATGAAGGATGTTGGTGCTCAGTTTTAACTAGATGGCATTCCTGACATTTCGCAAGAAACATTGCAATGTCGACCTTTAACTTGGGCCAGAAAAAGTGTCTCTTGATGGCAGATATCATCTTTTGATATCTCGGGTTCCCTATGATATTCTGTGAGGATGGTGGACCGAATGTCCCCTCCAACTGGAACATACAATCTATCCCTGGACCATATTAGTCAGGATTCATCCACCTTGTATTCCTTCTGTTCTTGAAACAACCGGTCCTCTTGGAGATTCTTGAGGATTTCCACATAGAACAAGTCAACCTTGTTGGCCGTTCTAATCTTCTCATGCAAATCTACATCAGTTTGACAAAGGGTCACCTCATATATCATATGAGTCCGTCGACTCAAAGCATCAACAACTTTGTTCTCTTTTCCCTTGATATGATTTAGTTCAAAATTATACTCACTCAGGAAATCCAACCATTTGGCTTCCCTCGCATTCAGATCGGGTTGATCAAATAAATATTTTAGACTCATATTGTTAGTCTTTAGGAGGAACTTCCTTCCCATGAGGTAGTGCCTCCACATATTCAGAGCATGGATAATGGCCTCTAGCTCAAGATCATGCGTGGGATAATTCTGTTCATGCTCTTTTAATTTCCATGATTCATAATAAATCGCATGATCATTTTGCAAGAGGACTCCTCCAAGTCCTTCCTTGCTTGCATCCGTGCATACAATGAAATCCCCATTGGGATCTGCAATCTCTAACACTGGTGCGGTCATCAAAAGCTGCTTAAGCTTTTGAAAACTTTCTTCACATTTGTTAGTCGATAAGAACTTATTTTATTTTTTCTACAAAGTCATCATGGGGCAAGTGATTATCGAGAAGTTCTCAATGAACTTTCGATAATGCAATGTCCCTGACCCTCTGATGGGCGAAGAGGACACTACCATAACATTAAACATCCAGGCTAAAAATACCCATGAACATGAACATGCATATAATGCTGAAATAAAATTCTTTCGGAACTAGAACATGCACAGATACATAATTATTTATCATACAACGGAAGAAAACATACGTTCATTATAGAATTCAACATGTCCATCATCATTCATTAAACAATAAATATAAATGCAAATACAAAATGGTCAAGAATACTTATCTTATAAATAACTCATCGTCTAGCCAACTACATCGATGCAACGTTCCACCCAACCATAGGCCCGCATGCTCCTTAATCTCTCAGCAGAGCTACCACCCCCGAGCTGGGTATGATTCCCCAAGGAATAAGGAACAAGTAGGCTTACACATAGCCAAGAATACACAAAACAAAAGATGAGCCAAGCCAACACAGTTGGGTTTATCAGGCCATCCACAAATCATCCAGGCCAACACAGTTGGGTTTATCAGGCCATCAAGGAGCTGGTAAAGGCTAATTTCTAAGCTAGTGAGCTCATTGCAGAGATAAGGACACCTACAATAGAACTAGCATGGCTTCTAGAACACCCACACACACCCAACACAAGGAAATCAGTCCCTTCTTTGCTACACAATCTCTCAGGCCCTGACCTCCCTTCCAGTGCTATTCAGGGGTTGTGGAGAAGAAAGCCAGACCCCTAGCTCTATCTATGTGGTTCCTGAACACACCAAGTTTGTCAAGCAACCCAAGCCCTCATACCCACTCCAAAAATAGTCCAAATACCAACCACTGCATACATGCAACAAACAAGCTATTCACAGCTTGGACAGGGGAGAAAATCAAACCATATGTCGTTCTTGGCCCTATCGTGGCCAAAATGACTCACAATAACCTACAGCAAGGCCAACATGTAACTAGTTCCACAACGATGAACAATGTGGAGAAAATAATAGCAACCACCAATCAGGGAAAGAACAACAGCCCCATCTCACAATGAAGTGATGGGAACATTACACAGTCCCAAAATGGGAGAGGAAAGTTTGATTCCCATTCATGGATAGGGGAAAACATGTACGCAGACAACAAATACGTAAGGAGAACATGCACACCCCAAAATCAGTATGGAAAAACACCCATACACACTACCTCTCGAGCATGAATTGATCTACACAGGAAAATCGTGGGTGACTGTGGAAAAATGGCTACTCAACTCGTTGCCTGGGTAAAACAACGCAGAAGCCTCTGTGTGAGAAGGTGAATAGAGAATATGGAGAGCATGGGAGAGTGGAAGCATCCCCAGTTGTTTTCCTTTGCCCACATGAATGGACGACCCAGTTGGTGGACTGTGCATGGGGGCAAGCCTGCCACCCACCACTACCCAACAAATAACTGCCGTCAACTAGCATCAAGTTTCTTAAATGGGTGGCTGACACATGGATTTTCCCACAGGCTCAAGATTTAACATTCCATCCCCCCCCCCCTTATCCTTGGGAAAATCATCCCCTTTTCAATATAGTTGTAGTGACATAGCTAGTTGGGTTTCATTTAATTAAAATGCACAATTACATGATGCCAAACTAATATGTGATGTATATCACGATATACTATCGGCAACAATTCCAAACGCTGACACATAACACAACAAGATCAATGGTGGGGCTTTTGCCTTTAGCTCCACACCATGATTCATTACAATATATACATCACATACATTTAACGTAAATGGGGTCAAAACCGGGGTGTTACATTCCCCTCCCCCTTCAATAGCACTGTCTTCAGTGCTTTACAAAATTTCAACAAAATTCTACACTGGTACCGCCTCAGTGTTCTGCATAATTTAACAAAAATGGATGTGCCAATCCCATGGAATCCTACAGCTTCCATGTAGCCTCTTCAAGACCGTAGTGCTCCCATTGCACCTTTACCTGCCATATGGCTCAGTTCTAGAGCATTGTGACCTTCCTGTCGAGGATACGCATTGGCTCGATTTGGAACTCTCCCTCGGGTTCCACCTGAATCACATCCCAATTTATCACATGGTTAGGATCATGTACATATCTCTTAAGCAAAGAAACATGAAAAACATTATGAGCTCTACTGTCAGTAGGAAATGCAAGTCTATATGCAACTGGCCCTATTCTTTCAAGCACTTAAAATGGCCCACAATATCTTGGTGACAACTTGGCACAACTTCCAAGCTTTAAGGAAATCCTCCTTGCACTCACTCTGAGGTAAACATGATCCCCAACGTTGAACTCCCTGTTCACCCTATGCTTATCTGCATAGCTTTTTTGTTGGTCCTGTGATACTTTCAGATTCTGCCTGATCTTTACAACCTTTTGCTCCATTTCCTTGAGCAATTCTAGTCCAAGCACAACCCTGTTCACTGGATTATCCCAAGTCATAGGTTTCCTACATCTTCTTCCATACAATGCTTCATACAGACTCATCCCCAAGGATGCTTGCTGTCCATTGTTATAAGCAAACTCTACCAAGTGTAAGTAATCTTCTTATTTGGTTGGTTTTTCCATCATGTACATGCAAAACATATCTTCAAGCACCTGATTAACTCCCTCTGTGTGCCCATCTGTCTGAGGATGGTATGCAGTGCTAAATTTTAGCTTTGTACCCAAATCTACAAACAACCCCTTCCAAAAATTTGAAGTGAACTTTACATCTCTGTCAGAGACTACTGCCTTCGGCAATCCATGCAATTTGAAAATATCCTTCATGAAGATCTTTGCAATGTCATCAGTCTTATGTGTATACTTCATTGGTATAAAATGTGATTCCTTTGTAAACTTGTCTACCACAACCATGATCGAATCATGCTGTCTCCAAGTCATTGACAATCCTGTAATAAAATCCATGGAAATAACTTCCCATTTCCATTCTGGAACTGGAAAAGGATGCAACAAGCCTGTTGGATGTTGATGTTCAACCTTTACCTGTTGACATTTCAAGCACCTTGAAATGTATTCAGCCATGTCCTTTTTCATTCTTGGCCAAAAGTATTGTTTCCTGGTGGTAGCAATTGTCTTTTGGTATCCTGGGCGACTAGAATACGGAGTTTGATGGATTTCATCCATAACAACTCTCCTCAACTCTTCTACATTTCGAATATAAATTATGCCTTTATAAGTAAGAATTCCATCTTCTTCCAATTTATATCCCTCATACCTCTTCTCAAGACTTTGCTGCTGCAATTTGTCTTTTACCAGCTCATACAATTCATCTCCGGTCGTACAATTAAAAATCTGCTGCCTCAAATCTGATTGGAAAATACTAAGGGATGCCACATGAATTTCCTGCACCTTCCTGCTAAGTGCATCATCTATGTTATTCTCTTTTCCCTTTATGTGCTTGATTTAAAAATTGAACTCACATAAAAATTCCAGCCATCTTGCTTTCCTAGAATTCAAAGTAGGCTGATCAAATAGATACTTCAGACCATAATGATCCATCCTCAGTTCAAATCTTCTACCCATCAAGTAATGCCTCCACATATTGAGAGCATGTACTATGGCTGCAAGCTCTAGATCATGAGTGGCATAGTTTTTCTCATACTCCTTCAGCTTGCTTGACTCATAACATATCACGTGGTTGTCTTGTATAAGGAATCCTCCATGTCCTTATCCACATGCATCGGTACACACCACAAAATTTTCTCTAGATCTGCAAATTTCAATATTGGTGCACTAGTGAGAAGATTCTTCAACCACTAGAAGCTTTCTTCACATCTCTATTTCCATTCAAACTTTATGCCATTATTTTGCAAAGAAGTGATGGCATCCACAACTTTGGAGAATCTTTCAATCAATCTCCTGTAGTATCCTGTAAGTCCCATAAAAGATCTTACATCTGCCACATTGCTTGCAGTAGACCAATTCATAATTGCTTCAATATTTTTAGGGTCCACAAATATACCCTCTTTTGAGATAATGTGACTCAAATACTGAATTCTATCTCTATAGAAATCATACTTGCTCAGCTTTGTATACAGTTGATTCTCCCTGAGCAATTACAGTGTCAATCTCAAATTATCTTCATGCTCTTCCTCGTTCATAGAATAAATAAGAATGTCATCAAGGAAAACAAGAACAAACTTGTCCTAATACCTGCTAAAGACACTATTCATAAGGCACATCAATGTAGTTGGTGCATTTGTGAGACCAAATGGTAACACTACAAACTCATAATGTCCATACCTTGTAGTGAAGGCTATATTATGAATGTCTTTATCCTTGATTCTCACCTGATGGTAACCAAACCTCAAGTCCATATTGGAAAATACCTTTTCTCCTCTCATTTGATCAAAGAGGTCATCAATCCTAGGCAAAGGATATTTATTCTTCACAGTAACCTTGTTCAATTGTCTGGAATCAATACACAACCTGAGTGTACCATCTTTATTCTTAACAAACAAAACTGGTTCTCCCCAAGGAGACACACTAGGCCTGATATACTTCTTTTCCAACAACTCTTGCAGTTGCATTTTCAACTCTAGCATCTCCGGTGTACTCATCTTGTAAGGTTTCTTGGACACTGGTGCTGCTCCTGGCACAAGTTCAATTGTGAAATCAATGTCCATCTTTGGAGAAATCCCTGGAATCTCATCAGGAAACACATCCTTGAATTCTTGTAACACTTGATAGTCCTCCAACCTAGGAGTTTCATCTCATGTTGCCTCCAAAATATGAGTTGCATACAACTGCAAACCTTTCCTACAAAACTTCTTTAACTACATTGTTGAAACCTTCCTTACTGAAATCACCTTTGGAATGCCTTTCACAACTACTGGGCTTCCTTCTTCATCCACGCATTCGAAAGTCTTTTTATAACAGTCAAGCTTTACCGTGTGATCTTCTAACCAATGCATTCCAATGAGAACATCATAGGAGACAAGTGGTAGAACATTCAGATCTACACAAGTGATCAATCCATGCATAACCAATGGACATTTCTCTACCACTTTAGTAACTTTTCTCATAGTTCTAGTGGCTAGCTGAACCAACCAAGATTTCCTATGCTTCACTTTTCGAAAAGCACAAATCTCCACTGCTTTAGGAGTAATGTTACTGTGATTAGAACCAGGGTCAATCAAAATAGAAACAGATTGCTCAACAATATTACCTGCAACTTCAACTACATTTGACTGGTGATCTTCCTGGCGGTCCTCCAGTGCTGCATAGATCATAGGAACTACCCTTGATACTTGACCCACTGTTTCTTCTTCTTGAATGTTGTAAGTGGGTGATTCCATGAAGATGGGTAACACTTTTTGGCCAAATGTGGCGATGAAAACCTGATTTTTTACTCATGTGCTAGATAGAAGCCCTCAAAACGCATA
>LPNX010609163.1:0-104460 GCA_001517045.1 Pseudotsuga menziesii
GACCAATCCTTCTTGGTCATGACACTTAGTGTCTTCGGTCTATTCCAGACCTCTAAACCATGGAGTCTCTCCACATGGTTTGTCTCAATTGCTAGGACTCCCTCGTCTTACTAGCACCTTTTCATTACCGCTCAATCTGAGCTTTCCAGGACAGTCACATGTCCACATGCACCCCTAGGATTCTCTCATAGTCCTCACTTCCAGCGACACCTATGTCCAAACATTGAATAGGTTCACATGTTTAGTTTATTCTCATCAGTTTTATCTCTAGAACAAGAGCTTAAAACATCATAACCAAATCATATACACATGTATATTCATAAGCAAAATAATCCAATACTTATCTATATTGTTCGTTTCCTCGTTCGTCCACAGGATCCTGCTTTGCTTTGCAAGCCTTGGGATCGCCTATGGACTTAGATGTTAGGTCAGCACGCCGGCTGCTCCACGACATCAAATAATCAACGTCCAGCCAATACATAACCATGTCAACTAGGCTTGGAACTTTATCATGACCATTTCCAGGTCTAGGATCTACTAGGGATCCTCAGGCATATAACAGCCCATCATACACTTATGTCAACAATAACACATACACTTATACCAACCATGCACTTATATCAACAATAACCCTTACTCCACAACACCCCCCACAACAACCATTTACCATTTACCTTTACCTCTTACCTTTTACCTGTCAACACAAGCAACGCAAGCAATACAAGCAAACTCATCAGCGTCATTGCTTCAAAAACTGTAATCACATTCCATATCATTCACTATCAAGTATTGAGACACCAGGGGTGCGTCCACTTCCCAGAGTGTAATCAATATTGAAAACCCTTTCATGAATCGACATCGAAAAAGTGTGCACTCTCTTCTGGTGTGTGTCATGTAGGCCCTATTCATACTCAAGCGATCGGTCATCATGGAAATAAATCAAAACATGTTCTGCATATGAAATTTAAAAATTAAACATGCATATTCTTAACAAAGGTCACAGATCACTTATCCATTTGCCATCGTAGTATGCCTTTGTATCTGTTAGGCACCGTCAAGGAGTTGGTAAAAGCTGAATGCTAAGCTGGTAAGCTCGCTGTAGAGCCAGGAACACCTACACCAGAACTATCCTGACTTCTAAGACACCCACACACACCCAACACAAGGAATCAGTCCCTTCTCTGCTACTCAGTCCCTCAGGCCCTGCATTCCCTTCCAGTGCTATCCCGGGGTTGTGGAGAAGAAAGTCAGCCCTCTAGCTCTGTCTGTGTGGTTTCCAATCACCAGGTTTAAGCAAACCAAGCCCCCATCCCCGCTCCCAACACAGTTCATATCCACACATGTCTCACTGACATAACACATACCATCTCACTCATGTTATTACCAAACATGCAGTGCAGATGAGACATTTCAAAATGTCCAATGGCGTTTCACCCGAAACCCATTTCCAAGGGAAAACCTTCCCATGAAGTTTGGCTTCTGCAGGCCATCACACATGGCTTTCCTGCAGTGTGTACCCCTGACACATTCATCAAATAGCCAAACAGTTAATCATCACCTGATGCTACAATCCAATTGATCGTTCCATAACCAAGCAATGACATTTAGCAATCAAATTCAATAAGAATTTGCAACGCTACTATAGAAATTGACTTGCTCAATTGTGGGTTTCTTGTAAGCAGCACTACTATGCCCATTATACTTTTATGCTTACTATCATAACATGATTACCCACTTACCATGCGTCCCTCCTGACACAATCTCATACAAGCCAACAATGATTAGTAGTCGTTAGTACCTCTTAAATCCGAAATCCACAATTTGAATTTAACAACCCGTACCAACTAATTTTCACAACCATGAGAATTCTTCTCATAAATGGTAGATTCTGGCATTAGTCAGGGTTTTACCTCTCACTTCCAGGCTCGAAATAATCTACCTGAAACATGAATTTCAACCAACCAAACACAATCTTGTACAAGCCAATAGGGACTAGTAGTTGTCAGCAATTTATTTGAAATTCATAATTCAAATCTAACAAGCTCTTTTACATGGTAGATTCTGGCATTGGTCAGGATCTTACCTCTCAATGCCATCCTCATAATAATCTACCTGAAACATGAGCTTCAATCAACCAAACACTTGGTAAGTCTGGATGCATATAACTTTTCATTGCTACAACCATTACTGAAGTATTTTCAGAATTTACAAAATTCAAATACTTCCCACGGTTAGTCACATCAATATTATCAAAGCTCATTTACGTCATGCAATCATTATCATACTAGCATGGCCAGGTATAATCATATCATTCATGCAATGAAAGTTTAGATACCCTTACTTCACAAGCATATCATTCATACCACCTTGCTCTTCCATAGAGCATTTCTGGCAGGCAATTGATCATGACTATCCTGCATTCATAACAGCCTTCGAACAGTTCTAGAATTATCATTAATTCATCATTTCAGCTCTTATTCATTCATGATATCACATTCAATCATCTTAATGCATTCATGCAATACATCGCAACATTGCACCTACACTTATGCAATCAGTCACTCACACCCTTCATAGGCATACATCCATTGCATAACTACCGGGCCCACAAAATCTTTCCAATGCCTATCCATTCACGCTATCTTGCATTCAATATACCGTGCATGGCCTAACCATGACTAATTCATATAGGATGCATGATTATAATCAATGTCATCAACATATATAGGCATGATACTTTTCTATATTCAAATATCCACATGGTATGAGGTCTCTTACCTTTACCATTCCATGGAATCTGTCATAAGCAACTCTTACCTGCATGGGTCGTACTTACACCCTTTCCATGACCAATTTGGTTGGTCCTTGCAGGAGATTGTAGAATTTGCTCACCAACTTTATTTATGGACCCGTTGCCTTACCCCTTTCCTCATAGGGTTGCTGGTCACATTCCTCAGCATCAACAACATACTCGGCTAGGTCCATGTCATCGTTGGTTTTGCCACTAATGCCAAAATCAAAGAAATGATTATCATTAGTGGTTCATTATAAATATATAATTCCCAATATTCTTACCAACATGCAATATCCTATGCATGCGATACATATCCTCATGCATTTCAAGCATAAAATTAGGAAATGTAGTTAAAGTCAGCAAGATAGGGTTTTAAGGAAAACTTCCCTTTTCAAGTCTTTCATCCTGGCATGGAACTCCTTTTCCACACAACAGCTGGTTGACTTCGTAGTCCTTGCTGCCCCTGGGCGTGCAACTGTCCAGATTTGTCCATTTGATAACAGCAGCCATCATTAGCATTTGGTGCTTCATGCTCATATTCCGGTCACTTATCCTTGTTCCTCACTGGATAAGCTTTCGAACACGTATTCACACGTGTCATTCTGACCTCGGATGGAAAAACCATGCCACTTCCAAGAATGAAGACTTTCACCAAATCCTTGCATTTTCATTACACCACTGCAATGTAGAATTTTCACATTCTTCTAATGATCTTAGAGCCATTTTGGCAGCTGCATTTTCGGCATCCCCTTTGTCCTTTGTGAAATCCCTCTGATTCGAACTCTTGCCCAAAACACATGATTTTCCTTCTCACAAGAACGACTGTCTCAAGGGACGACGGGGGTCAAGGGGGCTTGCCCTCGTTTTGTTGTTGTTGTAAAACTATGATTTTCGCACAATTTGGCGCATTAGATCACTGCCATTTTTCTCCTTTTTAGCCCTGAAATTCACTGAAAAACAGTTGAAATCGGCTCTCGGAACCATTCTTCCTTCCGCAGAATCGGCTCCTCTTCCATCCTTTCTTCCACCGAATCGGCTCCCGGAACACTTTCTCTTCCGACTTGAACGTCGAGCATCGGCTGAATTTTGGATCGGAAGCCTTAATGCTTTTTCTTCCGCAACGGCGGCTCCCCGGAAGCTTTAATCGTTCCGTGGATGATAACCTCATCGGCTGTCGGAAACTTTTCTACATCGGAAGTCAAAACGCTTTCGCTTCTGCAACGACGCCTCCTCAGAAGCTCCAAACCTTCCGCAACGACGGCTCCTCGAATGCTCCAAACCTTCCGACGTTCGCTCTTACTTGGAGAAATTTTCAACATCGTGCGTCGGCTGACTCTTGAATCGGAAGCCAAATGAATTTGGCTTCTGCAACGGCGACTCATCAAAGTCCAAATCCTTCCGATTCGTGAACCAACTTCGAGCCTTAACCTTTTGACGCGTCGGCGATCGGAGGACTTTTCCATCGGAAGACTTAATCGTTTGGGCCTCCGCAACGGCGGATAGAAAACTTCACCCATTCGTCCGCAACGGCAAACGCCCACTTCGCCGGTTCTTTCGATATGGCACTCAGAACCACTTGAACGTCGGACGTCGGAGGACTTTCATAACATCGGACGTCGGGCCACTTTCCCTTCCAATTTCTACGACACTTAGCCAAATTTCTAACCTTCTTGCGGCGTCGGCAATCGGATGGATTTTGTGTCGGATGCGGAATCGCTTCGCCGTCCGCAACGGCGGACGAGAGACTTCACCAATCCTTCCGCAACGGCGGAATTCCACTTCCTCCAGTGATTCGACTGCTCACACTTAGACCGTTTTTCTGAATTTGTTTGCTCACTGCTGTTCTGCTGGACATAGAGGGTAATTTTTCCCTCTATCAGTGGCTCTTTCTTGGCCCATAGAGGCCCATTGCTGCAACCCAGAGCTCTGATACCATACTGTCACGTCCCCGTCCCTCAACCGGCGAAGAGGACGCAACGAACATCAACACAGCCGGGAAAAAAGCCCATGAACATAAAATAGAGGAGATCAATGCTAAAATTAAAACCTAAACAACAGGCATAATTCATCATACAAGGATGCACAGTCCTTCAAACAATTAGCGGAAGCAAACATAGACATTCCAGCATTTAACATCAATATAAATTACAGAGATGAAGTAACCGGCAGTACTTATATTTTGATGAAGAATTAACCCGCAACCAGCTACGCCGCTGCAACGTTCCACCCAACCATAGGCCAGCGTGCTCATCAGTATCTCAGCAACGCTACCACCCTCGAGCTGGGCATGATTCCTCCAGAATAAGGGTCAATTGCAGGCTTATACATAGCCAAGGGGCACAAACAACAAACCAACACAGCTGGGTTTCGCAGGCTTTCAACAGACAAGCCAAGCCAGCACAGTCCGAAGACTAACCATTGCACTCAGGCAATTACTTAGCTGTCACAGCTTAAACAGGGAAAAGAAATTTTGAGTCATTCTTGGCCCTATCGTGGCCAAAATGACTCTTCAAACGAAATTACCACAGCCCCAAAGATGTAAGGAAGACCCCAGCAACACAACCAACAACATGGGGAAACAACAGCCCCGAAATGTTTCAGTGAGCACAGCTCACAGCAAACGTGGGGAAAACAGCCCGTCCTGGGTAACAAAATCACGGGGAAAACACATAAATACCACGTAGAGGAAAGGGAAAAATACTGACTTTCGATAGCCACAGCACCCACGATTTCGCTGGGAAAAGAACAACGTGGGAAAACCCAGAAATTCCTGTGCATGAGAGGAAAAACGGGGGAGGAATCCCTCTGCGTGAGATTGGACAACAATGGAGGCCCTGCGTGAGGAGAAAACAGCTCCGTTTTTGTCCGTGGACGAACAATCAATAGCCAGGACGCAAAATTTCAGTGCGTGGGTGCTCAGCAACTCGTGGAGCCAAGAAAATGTCTGCCTGAGACCAAAACCACCCCCCAGCCTGTGCGTGAGGAGGATCCAAAAACAAAATCATGGTGAGAGTGAACTGCCCAGGGAAGAGTGCGTGAGGGAGAAAAATGGGCAGACGTGGGTGGAGTGGGCAGGTGGGCAAAGGACTGACAGTCCTGCCACTCCCCTCCCAAAGGCATTAACTGCCTCAACCACCAGCAGCCATTACTCCTCAGATGCCCAACAAAACATTCAAGAGGTTGACAAGGGAAGATGGAAAATCAACAAGGTGACAAAACTTAGGTTTTTCCCCCATAACCAAGGTTTGACATCCCCCTACCCCTTATCTTTTGGAACCATGCCCTTTTCATTTTAACGTTGCACTGCCGTAGCTGGTTGTGGTTTCAGTTTTATTTGATGTGTGTATTTACATGATGCCACATTACAATGTGCCAAACAACACGATATACCATCGGCAACTATACCTATTGCCGAAACATACACACACAAATCGATGATGGGGATTTTGCCTTGAGCTCCTCACCACGATTAATTACAATATATACATCATGCAAATGGGGTCAAAACCGGGGACATTACATTAAGTGTTCGGGGCATAATCCAAATGCCCGAGCCGCCCAGAACTATTCAGTTGTCGAGGATTTGGGCCACACTCCTTGTGCGATGTTTGCATTGGAAGTAAGTTCAGAGTTGTCCCTCGCAAAGGAATGCGTTGCTTTCTACCCTTGGTGTGAACGATGATGATTCTTCCTTCGTGATTAAATTTGAAACCGTAGGACTTCAGCGTCACTTGCCTTACTATGTGTCACTTTTGATTCACGTAGAATGTCTTAATATGATCATTAAGCGCACTGTGATTGACGAAGGCGCTGCCACTTTTGTGATGTCTTTATCGTGTTGGAAGGTTTTAGGTTCCCTTGAGCTGTCTAAATCAGCGACCATGTTAACTGCGTTTGATGGGAGATCGTTTAGGCCGCACGACACCCTTCCTTCCCTTAAAGTCCGTTTGGGATGGAAGACCATTGTGAAAGAGGTCGAGGTGGTTGATGCACCCCTTGACTACAATCTCTTGCTGGGTAGGAATTGGATGTACAGTATGCAAGCCGTTGCTTCTTTCCTATTTCACATTGTATGCTTTCCACACAATGGGAAGATAGTCATGATTGATCAAATGACATTCAAGAATCTGTCTATTACCGTATCTTCAGGAGCTTTGATCCCAATCGTGGAGCACTCTCAGCCGACAACTGGGAGGGTGGGTGTAGGCATGTATCCATCCCTCACGGGAAGCTTTAGTTGTCCTGCACCGATTCTTATGATAGGTTCTAGTTTTGGTGAGGCTTCGACATCTATGAGATCGGTGTATTTTCGCACAAGTCATCTGGAAGATCCTTGGATTCTTCCTACACCGAGTACTTCGAGTGAGACCATCGTGACGGACGTGCTGCTTCCTACAACTATGATAGCTTATCAAGCGACTCTTGAGTGTGTTGCAAAGCCTAGTCCTTCCTCTTTGCGAACGGAGGAGGAGGACCCTTATGTGCTGTCGGCATGGGCAGTACAGTCTTCTCACATGCACAACTGCCTTGATATGGTTTTCCCTTCAGATGAAGCGATTATTGAGGCTATTACGGGAGTTGAGCCACCATGGGAGGAACTCCATCATAGATCATACTTTCTTCCTGAGCTTGACCGCTTGGAGCGTGAGGATTTTAGGGCGGTTCTTAGTGTGAGAGTTGGTAGTCCTATGATTCCGTTAAGCTCTCCTGGTCAGATGGCTGATGGAAACATGGCTAACATATCTTTAACGATTCCTATCAACATCTCTCATGATCCTGGAAAGATAGAGAATGTCTATATTGGGGCGGAATGTTCCCATGCTGAGATTCTAGAATACACCGAGCTATTTAAATAATTCCGTGATATATTTGCTTGGTCTTACAACAAAATGCCAGGTATCGACCCTCGTATTGTCGAGCACAAGATTAATACTTACCCCAATGCTAAGCCTGTTTGACAACGGTTGCATGCGGTGAATCCGAGGAAAGTACCCGCGATTAAGGTAGAGATAGAAAAGCTGTTAAACGTTGGTTTTATCTATCTCGTTCCCTTGATGAAGTGGGTTTCAAACCCTGTTACAGTGGATAAGAAGTAGGGAGCGATACGCATATGTACTGATTTCTGCGATTTAAATCGTGCCTGTCCTAAGGACAATTTCCCCACACCATTCATTGATCAGATTTTGGATGAGTGTGCGCGTAGCAAGGTTTTTTCCTTTATGGACAGCTTTTCTGGGTATAATCAGATACAAATTAAACCTGAGGCCCAACATAAGATTTCATTTATTTGTCCTTGGGGAACTTTTGCATATCAAAAAATGCTTTTCATCCTGAAAAACGCTGGAGCTACATTTCAGCGGGTGATGACCTTGATCTTCCACAATCTCAAGTTGATCATCGAAGTATTTTTGGATGACCTTGCTGCTCATTCTTATATGAGAATGCATCATCCCTATCACTTGATATTGGTATTTGAAAGATGCCGGCACTATTTGGTTAGATTAAATCCTCATAAGTGCATCTTTTGTTTGAAGTCAGGTCGTTTGTTAGGATTTATCATCTCTAAAGAGGGCATAAGAGTTGACCCTTTGAAGGTTGAGGCAATACTTCAGTTGTATCCCCCGAAGAATATTCGTCATCTTCAGTGTTTGCAAGGCATGGAAAACTTCTTACAAAGATTTTTTGTCAACTTTTCCAATTTGACTAGAGGCTTCATGCGTCTCTTGAAGAAGGACACCCCCTTTTGTTGGGATGAGCAAGCCCAGGAGAGTCCTTCGATGCACTCAAGCGATCCCTAGCATCGGCCCCGATTATTAGTCCCCCAGACTATAGCCATGATTTTCTATTATATGTGGCCGTGTCCTTGGAGATGATTGGTATGGTTTTGGTTCAAGAGGATGAGGAGCTCCAAGAGCATGTCATATACTATCTGAGCTGAAACCTTATTGACGCAGAGATTCATTACTCTCATGTCGAGAAGCTTGCTTTAGCTACTGTACATGCGGTTCAGCGGTTGAGACATTATATTCTCCTTCGCCAGACCTTGGTTGTAGCCCATGTCAATCCATTTCAATTCATCCTCACTCGAAGGATGATTGGGGGAAAATATAATAAATGGATTGTCATTCTGCAAGAATTCGATCTCGAATTTGTTTCGGCAAAATCAAAGAAGTCTTTAATTTTTGCAGAGCTTATATCATATTTCTTGAGCGAGGCCGAGGAGTTGGTTTGTGAAGATACGTTTGTCGATGAACACATCTTCTTAATCTCAACTTTAGACCCATGGTATGGGGATATCATAATATATTTACAAACATTGAAGGTCCCTACTCACCTCTCACGAGATGAACGACGACGGTTACGTCACGTCTCTAAGAACTACCTCATATTGGATAACACTTTGTACCACCATGGAGTAGATTCCATTTTACAACATTGTTTAACTCATGAAGAGGCAGAGGTAGTGCTGAATGATTTCCATAGAGGGGCGTGTGGCGGTCATTTATTTGGGATTTCTACAGCTCAAAATATCTTAAGAGCAGGTTATTTCTGGCCGCTGATTTTTAAGGATTATGTAGATGCGGTCAAGAGGTGCCACCCTTGCCAGGTGTTCGCATGTAATATGCGCTCAAAACCTACCCCGTTACATCCCATTATCACCGCCGGTCCCTTCATTAAGTGGGGGCTCGATTTTATGGATTGCAACCTAGCTTCGGCTGGGGGGCACCATCATATTATAGTGGCTGTTGATTACTTCATGAAATGGGTTGAGGATATGCCTACAGTTAAATCCGACGGTGAGACAGCCGCCCACTTCATATTCAACCAAATTATTACTCGGTTCAGAATTCCGAAAGAGCTTGTCACTGACCATGGCTCGCACTTTCAGAATCGTATGATGGAGGAGTTGGCATCAAAGATAGGGTACAACCAAGAGCATTCCTCCTCTTACTACCCTCAAGCGAATGGACAGGTAGAAGTAGTGAATAAATCACTCAAATCCATTCTCCAACGAACCATCGCACAAAGCAATAATAATTGGCACATCATGTTATATCCTGCTTTGTGGGCATGTAGAACCGCTGTTAAGACTGCCACGGGTTTTTCTCCATACCAACTTGTACATGGAGTCGAGTCGATATTGCCGGTTGAATGCGAGATTCCTTCCTTGAAGCTAGCTGTAGATCTCTTACCAGACACTTCACCATTGGAGGAGCATTTGGTCCACCTTGAGAAATTTGATGAGCAGCGTCGAGATGCCTTGGTGGCTCTAGAAGTCAATAAACATTGCATAAAGGTCCAGTACGATAAGTCTGTCCATCCAAGGAGGTTTAGTGAGAGAGACTTGGTCCTTTTGTGGGATCAACCGAAAGAACCCTTGGGTGCAGGAAAGTTTAACCCCATGTGATGTGGTCCTTACGTGGTCAAACGTGTCTTAGAGAAGGGAGCTTATGAGTTAGTGGATTACGAAGGAACATCCTTGGCGGAGCCTAGAAATGGGCTCTATCTCAAGAAATACTATGCATGATTTTCGGCCAAGGCTAGTTATTGTATATTATTGTACAGTTTTGCATAGTTAGGTCCTTTTCTTATCATGATCGGGTTTGTGATTAGTTTCCATTTATTTTGGCAGATGTCAATGGAATCTTTCACCTACATAGGATTCGCGGATGGTGCAAGCCGTCACACTCAACACTAAGCCTCTTCTGCTTGGGTGATTTATACTCCTATGGGTCAGGTACTATCTTCAGGAGGCATATGTCTGCGGCCATCTTCCAACAATGTTTCTGAATATAGTGCCATTATTGAGCTTCTACGGGATGCCATTTCACATGGCATTCTCTCTCTTGAGGTATGTCTTGATTCGGAGTTAGTAGTGTCACAGCTTAATGGTTTGTACCATGTTAGAGATCCGACGTTATTAAGAATATTCTTATGTGTGAGATTATTGGAACGACAATTCGACAATATAACATATATACATATTCCAAGAATTAACAATCAAGCTGCTGACTCATATGCTAACTACGTGTTAGATTGGAATTTGTTTCATTCACAATAAATTCATTACAAACACAATTTTTACACATGTAAATAAATAAACTGATCACCATAAATTTTTTTTATACATCCAAAATATGGTAATACATATTGTCATGATACAAAATTGGGCCTCTCAAGCCACCAACATATAATACACCGTAGTACAAAATGTATACACTCCCAGGAATCTAATCCTATGGAGGAGGAGGAGGGTTATGATCATGGAAGGTCACTATGGCTCTGGCTAGCCGTCAGAATAATTGCACCCATGCGTGTGGTACACCCGCCACCTGTCGCTGCATATCCTCAGGCAAGTCCTCGACTTGTGCCATGGGAATCCTATGTGTCAGTCTCACAAAATTGGTATGAATGCTCTGGAGCATCAGCTCCGCATCCACACCCATGATGTCATCTCCTCTTCCCCTCCATCTATGATGAGGGAAGCCTTACGGCCACCGTGGTCTCACATCTGCACACAAATGGTAGATGTCACTATGTATTGTCACGCAAAAATATGTCTTTTGATTTCATATAATCAAAAAACACAAAAAATTAAATAACTCAAAAATTAAAAAAGAGAGGGTCGAGATTCGTTACCTATATCGCCATATGCTGATCCTGGTGGTAGCGGCATGTCCGGGTCCCCTCGGAAATCTAACCTTGCATAGGGGTAGTCATTGATGGCAATTATCTGTCATCACCACCATGAAAAGAAGTTAGCTGGATAAGGGTTGACCACCCTACCACCCCCCAGCCTGCGCATCGCATCTACCCAACATCGTTGGGCCGGATATCGAACCCTGTGAAGAGGAACATCCACTCTGGGGCTCAATCTTGGAACACGCTCGAAGAAAATGGTGCTCAAAATACTGCTGAACCCAAAGTTCTGCACTTTGTCTGCCTTACAATCACTGAGTTGATGTTTCATGTTGCTCAGTAGTGTAGTGCTCCAGTCATAAAGCATGGGTCTCATGCACTCCACTTCATAGAACATCAGAGGCTGTGAGGCCTGGTGGAGTGATGCCAAACCTGCTATCCTGCCTAATTTCAATAGTATGGCCTTTAGGCCCAGCACATGTATAGCGTTGGTAGGGACCTGAATCCCCACCTTCTTTGTATCTGGATAGCAGTTTACCGCAATGTACTCATTGATAGTCAGGCCACCTCCTGGCCCACCATCAGAACGAAGGTTCACCACTTCCCCTCGTCTAGAAAACCCAGTAATGAAGTATATGTCCTCCACCTCTATGGTGAGGGACATCCCATCTATCTGGAAGGACTCTGAGTCTGGATCCCAGTAATACACCAACATCTGTAATAGTCTTGGTTTGGCCATCAAACCACCAAGACACCAAAAATTGTAGAGTCCACATGCATGTAGAGCTTGTTGAGCCATTAGATCGGCCCTTATTGCTTCCTCTACCTCACCATGTTCACGCTCTCTCCACTCTAAGACCATCCTGCACAAGAATTTGCAAATTTTCCCATTAGATCATTGAAAAAACCTTATGCGCTGCCTCATACGTGACTATTTTCAAAAAAGCCGCATATGTACACGGCTTTGGGGGCATTTTCTGCGTATATCCAACCCTATACGTGGAAAAACCCTCGATTTCCATGTGGGCCATAGCGCCATTTTTAGTTTGGCCTATAAAGCTTAATTGACCATGGAATTTGACAAAAATTGCATTGAAATGGAAGAGAAGAGCATGAGTAAATACCTAGAAGAAACGGTGGTGGATTCCGCCAGTTGGATCTCTTGGAATTCGCTGTTGAAAATTTGAGCTCAAATGGGTAAAAGTTTCAAATGTTTTATAATATTTTGAATTGTTTACTATTTATAGAAAATTTTTACCCCCTTTCCTATAGTTTTTACATTTTCTAACCATTTTGGACCGTTTTTGACATAATTCATGATGTAGAGGACCTTTTTCAGTGCCATTTCAGCCATTGGATTGACCCATTCATGCCGATCTTAGGTATCATATCTAAACTGGCATATAGGTTAGGTTTCATCACCGTTTGCATTTTGCATGACCTTATGACCATCTCATCATGACCTTAGGTACAAACCCACTCCATTATGTCACAGAACCTTCTTGCTGTTTTAGAAGTGGCATGATATGAGTGGTAGAGCTTCACCTTACATGGGTACCCTAGTTAGCGCCTTATTTGCACTTGGTACCCATGCTGACGTTTTCTCCTTTAGGGTGTGGGAGTCCGTTGTATAGTATTTCCATGACATTTCGCAAGAGCCTCATACTCCTCTTGATCTTTTGCTGGCCTATTTCCCTCAGGACTCCCTCATGTCAAGTTGTGGATGCATTATCATGAGCTTTTCCTGCCTTATTGAGCTTTATGCCGGCTCCCTTGACATTGCGTTTCAGCCATATAGCCTGAGCTTGTCTCATGTCTATCGATGCAGAGCCATTTTTTATATCCTTCACAGCTTGTTTCCCTTTTTTACCGGGAGGGGATTTCCCCCCGAGTGTCGATATCCTACACATGTATCCTTGCATTGAGCATAGGTATGTTCCACTTCTTGGAACTAGTTTGTTTTCCCTTATGACACTCGTCTCCTCCTAGTCTGTAACTATAAATCCATTTTATTCTTTTTCAAGATTTTTAAATAATTGAAAATTTCCAAAAAAATAAAAAAACCAAAAAGCCGGACAAGGAAAGATGTTATCTTTGGCAGCTGTCGAGTCGTGTCACCTTCAAATAGAGCACTGTATATCACATCCATTGGTTGGGTTTATAGTTTGACTTTAGGAGCTGTACTCATTTATCTGAGTTTATCTCCACTAGCTGGTTAAGCTTCCAGTCCCTATGGAGCCTCTGTCGATGCCTTCTATGTCGTAGAGATGTCCTAGTTTGTATATCGAGTCTATGCTGCCTCTATTCAGTCACCATACACCATTATTCTCTTGTTCAAAGGAAGTTGAAGCCTGAGTCAACCATTCCTCAGTTATCTTGACTTTGGATGTCGGCCATTCTCGGTACAGTTACTGGTTCGTGTACCTTATGATCGAGTCCTTCCACATTATATAGCTTTGTTGAGTACCTCGTGTTGGATGATGGGGGATGCCTTTATGCCCTCCTTCCAGTGGATTTCATCCCATCGACTTCAGATCATTTATTCTGGGATTGGAATCTAGAGTCATTTTGAGTTCCTTGAGACTTGCAGTCATTAGTGGCAGGTTCTCTCGCCATCGACAGTCCTTGGGAATACATCAATGTCCCCTGATCGATGGATCCTCTCAAGTGTTCGACCTCAACACATTTATTCACACTTGTTAGTTTTCACTCTAGTACCTTGATTCCCATTTTCATTATCGGTGGGTGATCTTGCGTTTGTTAATGGTATACATCAATGACCGGTAATCAGACAATGGACTACTATGTTCGACCTCGACACCTCTATTCACATAGTAGGACATGTACTCGTAGCGGTTTGTGTAGAAGACTTTCCAGATTGGTGGCATCTCTTATATGCTACCTCCTTGATCGTGCTAGTGTTCATGAGATTTCAGCTCTCGTGACTTGATTCCAGTATATGTCAGATATGTCCAACCATTATGGAGATCTTGATATGTTATATATCTTCAGCCATTATGGAGAGTATGATCCTTTGTATATATTCATCATGGACATTCTGATCTATGTATATTGTACGTGGCGATGACCACTTATGTGATATCTTGTATGATGCCTATTCATGGCCATTGTACTCTTATGTATCCGGGACTGCTATATGTATTTGCAGTTATGCGCAGAGTTGTATTATTGTACTATGCTGATTGGGTGGCTGGTCTTCCATTTGGAACCCTTCATCACTCCACTTCTGGGATGGACTTATCATGTATTTCAACCATCGTATGACCCCTTTGACCTCACACATTAGGGGGCATATGATATAGCTGATTTCACCACTCTAGGTGAATCACACTTTGTATGGCCTTCCCCTGTCCTGCTACAGACTCCTTAGACCCCTTGGACCATTTTTTTTCCTTTGATGTTTCCCTGACCATCCCTAAAAACATGTGAAAAATGATACACGTGACTTTTAAATCTATAATTGTGTATATACGCGGGTTTGACCACTAAAACCTCGTAAATTGGGATGTGTACAAAATCCAAATCCTTTTGGAGTTTTCCTTGACATGGATCCGACTCACTTGACTCCTGGCCTTCCCTATGCCTTGAGATCACTCGGATTCTACCTTTCATTACCCCTTTGAAAAGCTATATAAGGAACTCCTTGGTACATTGAAGGCATGAGAGAGAATTGAGAGCAAGGAAACTATAGTCCATTGTTGCTGAAACTTATGCTTGAGTCTGCATCCCTTTGTCCCTTTGAGCACTTTAGTGTTCTTCCCAAGCTTGCCTTTTGCTTGTGAGCTTGCTATCGAGAGATGGAGGATTGAAGTGGTGGAGGCCCAAGTGGGGGATTCAGTTTCTTTGGTTCGCAGACGTGCCGACAGAGGTTGTATTTTGTAATCTCTGATTTATATTAATAGAAATATCTTTTCCTGTCTAATAATGTGTGTTTGAATGAATATTTTATCCATGGGATTATGTCAAATTCTTATACATTATTGATTATATATGCTAGAATAGATCTAACACCATGATATATAGAATGCTTGTATTGTTTACTTGTTGTTGAGGAAGTAATCTATCAATTCAAGCCGAAGTTGGAAAGCTCAATGGGGATCTACTTAAACCATATGGAATAAGGTACGAGGTCTGATCCTTTAGTGTTAGACATTTAATTTCTATTGCATATTGGAAAGGATTGATTTCTGGATTCAAGTTGTCTATTGTGGTACCCCAAACCATAGGAATTTCTCTCTGTAACAGTGCACTTACAATATTCTGTAAATACTGAAATTCTTCGGACTTGTGGCCCCTAGTTTGGCATATTCTACACCAAGGCATCCCTTGGGTGTTTATCGGGTTTGACATTCCTGCTGCGATGTAGTTCATGAGCGCCAAGAAATTGTCTTTATGGTGTCCATCTGTTCTACATATTGTACACCATAGTTCTTCTTGAACTCCCTTTCCTCTCTTAATGTCCTGGAGCTGCATAGTAAGGTTTGCTAACTGCGACTGAATTTTCATCATTCCTGTGCCGCTGTCTCCAATTGGCGAGGATTCTAACTTCATTGCTATCGCCAGAGCTTCTATCTGTGACACAATCTTCTATTGCATCAATGGGGTTCAGATGTGCAGCAACAGGGCGAGAATAAACCATTCCTTATGCTGTACGCCCAACATTTGGAAGCTTACTTTAGCCATTAATGTTTTAAATATTTGGTCAAAGTCCAAGACAGACTCTATCAGTAACTTCTTAATTTATTTGATCTCAGTAATGCATTATGATTCATACTTTGGATTCCTAAACTCATCCATCATGCCAATTTGAATTTCGATGAGCGTTTTCTGGAAAAATGCTACTGGTACTATGGAAAATTTCATGTACTAGTCAAGTGCATGACCTCGTAGAGTTGTGATCATTTGTTCTTTCTTGATATTTGCATCTTGAATCTGTCGCACAGTCCACACAACTTCACAAAAAAATCAATTTTGTTCTAGGTCCTCCAACCCATTTCCATTGAATATTGGTAACTTAATGTCAGCTCCAACCATTGTATTTACTGCTGGCATAGTCAGAACAAAATTTTGGCTAGATGGACTCCCTTTTGCGCTATTTACAATGTTAGTACTATTTGTATTTACAAATGCACTTGGAGATAAGTCTCTAGATCTTACCTCTGGTGATGTGTGCGGTGTTGTTGTTGAGTTTTAACCTCGTTCTAGATCTGGAGCTTTAGTCAAATATTCTGATTCTTTCTCTCCTTCCGAGATCAACTAATATTCTTCTTATTCATCAGAAGACCCTTCTTCCAAGTACAACGCAAGCTTGTAGCCTTCTTCTTCTTTATTTGTGCTGCAACTCCCTCTTCTTAACAGAGTCTTTCTTTGCTTTTCGAATCTAAATATTCTGTTGCTTCTGAAAAAGGCCGACTGTAGTTCAGTTCCACTATCTCCTGGAAACATCTCAATTCAGGGTGCACCATTTTCCATAGAGTTCTACTGAGATATACCCACTCTATTTAAACATTGTCTTGTCACATTCGTAGAATACCTTTTTCACATACAAGATTTTTTATCCACGTCTTTAAAGATGAGAAATATCTACTGCATGGTCCTTGAAAAAATTTCTGGTCTACTTCTCTTGAGGTTATTGTGTCAACAACAAACTCAGTAATGTATCCCTCCAAGATACTATCTATCCAAAAATCCATAGCCCTCGACATAGGTTTGCTTACTCCTTACGGTTGCTCAATCAACTGAGGATTCCACTCCTTTGGTTCTCCTCCTTGGAAATTTCTTTGTTGGTCCAACTTAGACAACCATTCATGCAACACAATGGGAAACTTAGAAAAGAAAATATTGTGGATGTCTGTATAGATGTACCGGCCCAACCACTCTATTGGGGTCCATTGATATCCTTTGCTTCCTTCTTGTGCGAATTTTAACACTTTGAAATCCACCCAATATTGGATCTCAGGTTTTGTTGGTTCGCACAACATATCCATAACCAGAATGATTTGGGTCCTGACAATGAAATCATTTGTTGTATTTTCTCCCTCCTCCGAGGGTCATGACCTAGGTTCACTTCATTATGCTCAGCGCAACAAAGCCCAAGATATCGTCCTGACATAGCAGATATCAGTCGGCAACACCTACGACATAGATGCAGTCTCACTCGATATATCTCTCTTGAATGGGTAGTTTCCATAACCACGTTTCCGCAGTTGGGTGGGGGATTTCTGTTACCTTGGCTCTTTACCAATGTTCTCAAAAAAGCCTGTGGGTGGATTATTTATGTGCATTGTGAATAGTTAGACTGCGACCTGAATTATCTTATGCAACCTATTATATAAACAATAGTTGTGCAACATAATATTATTCAACTGATACAATGTAACTGATATACATCTATTCATTTGTAAGCAAATCTATAATCATTCATTCAATGCAATATTTACACAATTAAGTCATACATATTCAACATTCACACATATACACAGAATATAATGTGGAAACCCATCTGGGTAAAAACCACAAAGGTGCTCTTCATATGGCATGAAAAAATATATGCACCTTTTTTCTACGTACTAAGCTATAGAATCAGTTCAAGATATTCTCCTATATCATTATAGACTCTTCCTCCCTCTCATTCTCTCTGATATTCTCTCTTCTCTCTTCTTACTTTGATCTAGTAATGATCTGCACATAGCCTAGATCGACTCAACCTTTCCTACTCTTCTGTGCACTCAGCTGCAGATTCTTCATCTCCTATGCGCTAAAAAATATTAAAAGACAAAACACAAAGAAACTAACAATATAACAATTCATAACTAAAAACAGAGAAGCTAACCCACATATAGCTTGGGTTCCTTATTTTATAGCCTCATTACAGACTCGATATAGACTCATTCTTTGTCACTTTCTTAGCTGAACTCCTATTTCACCCAACAAGCCATCTTTCCTATTCTAGTAACACATAACAGGAGGCACTAACGACCTGACTTATAGAGATTCCTTCATTCATGCGATTTCCGCTGGATCTAGATGAACTCGTACCCACGATATTTAAGGTCTATAAATATCTAAGAGTTACACCTTACTATTATTTTCCAGCCATTATGCTACTTGTACGCCTTCTGCTACTGATATTCTATCATACCTTCCCTTGTCGCACTCCTTCCTTCTATCATGGCTTTCTCTTCTGGCGCCTCTTCCTCTTCTTCTTCCTTCCTTTCACTACATGTATTGAAGCTTCCTCTTCTCTTCTTGATTTTTTCTCACTACTTTTTTCGTAGCTCATTCTTCTTCTCCTTTAGCTCTTCTTCATACTTAGGAATAATTCTGATTGAATTCTACCTTACTATCGCTAGGCCCAACACAAGTATTGACAGACATCACTAGAATGTGGAATAACGAAAGAAGGGGAAGGGGTTCAGAACGTGGAATTGCAGAGAAGAAAATATTTGAGATGGAATCAGTGTTAGACTATTGCAAAGATAATGTGGTGCGATGAATGTAGAGGAAGATCTATCTAAAAACGATACGAGTGTTGTTCATCTGCAAACGAATCCTTCAAACTCATAAGCAATGCAAAAATAAATTAAATTAAAACACATCCGAACATAATCACACAAGTTAGAAATAAAAAATCAAATCTAATATAATAGATGAACAAACAAGGTGTTACCAAATTGAGGGCCCTTTTCCACCTGGATCACACACTGGAAATGGCTAACTCAGATAAAAATATCTCAGAAATATACCAGCTTCATTAAAGATCAAATCTTGTTTACAAAATCATAACACTCGGCTCTTTCTCATAAAATTACAGTCTCAAACATCTCATACAATGATAATGGATCCCCCTTTCATACCTTAATTTATACATTAATATCTATGAGGAGAAGATAGAACTGAATCCCCAAATATCTGGATCGTTCAGCAAATTATTAATTTTACAAAACTAGTCGTAGTCCTAATTCTGGAAAAATTACATCTGTTCGGGCATGTTTTTCTCTATATCTGTTAAGAAATGATAAAAATTGCCATATGTTAGAGGTAAATGACCATATCTGGGAAGCGGTTTTTGAACAGTTTCACCATATTCCTCATGGATTGATCAGAAATCGATCCCGAATTTTGCTTTCTAGAGAGATGACGAGAAACATCATTATTGGATCAAGTTCTAGAATGGTAAGAAGTGATTTTTGGATCGAACCCATGTGCTTGAATTCTATAATGATGCCCAAAATATGTGAATCGATGAGATGGTGGCGTGCATGACGGTTGAACCGAGGTACAGATGGCCCATGACTGTTAAACCCATGAATGATAATTATGCGCAGGCATTAGTTCAGAGATAACACTTGAATCCTTTGAGATAATGTAAAAATAACTGTAATAATATGATTATTAGTTGTCGTAGATATCAAAATGATGTAAAGAGAGTTTAGGATCAAAAGCTTCTAATAAGATGACAAGAAAATCCAAAATGCACTGAGATGCTTGATTGTTTATTTAAAGATATAGACTAGATAATGGTGAAAGATGATCAAAATAGGGGATCATGATCTCCCCCACACCGGAGATGTTGCAAGTGCCTCTGCAAACAAAATTGAGTTATCAAAATTTGATTACGCATTTACAGTAACGATGACTACTTGCAGTTTTGAAGGGGATGTAATAGACTTGGATTTGGATTTCAATTTCAAGTTGGATTCTTTGAGATTTTGATAACATTTCTCTCAGTTTTTATGATGACAAGGAATGAGAGAATAATGGAAACAATGGAAATGAGAAATAAATTTTTGTGAAATAAAGAAAATAGACTGTATTCATAGATGCCCTATATGGAAACATAATGATAAAACCCTTTCTATATAATAATATCAATGCCGAATCTACCAAGGGTTTCAAAGCATGTACCAAGGCATATAAAAACATGATTGATGATATAATTGTTGGTATATTTGTTCATGCAAGAGCCATATTTTTGAACCAAATGAATGGATTCTCATTTGATTGCCAAAATAATGATAGTTCCCATATTTGAAATTTATGACATGCTTTTGGTTAGTGTCTAGTTGAAACAATATCGTATGAATGTATTCAATCAATGTCGAAGTCAAAGACTTTGGACATTATGATTGAAGAAACTATAACCACATAAAATCATAATGAAGAAAATTATATGAGCCATATATAATAAAGAAAAAATGAAATCAGTTACTCTTACACAAACAAGTATCCTGTTACAGTCTCGATCATCAAAGGATGAAGGATACAAAAAATACGAAGAAATTAAATTGGAACTCTAAGTTATGGTAATATTTTTGTGAATATAACGATCTCTTGCAAAACTGATCATGTTCACATTTCCTTGTAATTAAACAAGAATCCATGTGTAGACCTAAGTTCAGGCATAGATTCAACAAATACTGAAAGTCTAAAAATGAAATGCAACAAAAAAATGGAGATCATATTGTATGTTTAATAATCATAAGCTATGTAGTCATATAGTTCTTGGATTGTAGAACATACTGATACCACATCTTAGAGAGTAGATATTATAGAAATACGATGATGATAAAATCAAGTAGAATATGATGATGATGAAAATGGAGTATGGAAAAAAATAAAGTGGACATTCTATAAATATTAGCTTTGGTGAAATAATTGTTTTTAAAATCACCTAACATGCGAAATTTGTCATTCCAACTAGAGACTACAAATATGAAAAAAGGTAAATTTATAGTTTTATCTATTTCTAGATCAGGAGATTATTGGATTCATGTATTTATACCTAAGTTTTATATTAAAAATTACCTTTGGCATTTGGAAAATTGTTTTTTCATATTACAGGCTGTTCCAGCACTCCATCCGACACTCTGGATGAAGAATGAAAAATAGTAAGCACATAATTTTTCCAAGAGTTTCAACAAATGATGAGAAGCATTGTATTTCCCATGTATCACATAGATTGTATCTATGCTGATTCCTTCAATATGAAATGTAATTGTGACGAAGGGGACAAAACAAGGAAGTATGAGTTTTCCAACTAAGCTCCAATCTCTGTAGTCGAAGAAGAATGTTGCAGCTGGGAAATATAGGGCTGCTGATCTACATACATCCTCTTGTCTTTTGGAACAATCAAGCTGTACAAATTATTTAGACCGCTCTTCCTTTTATTAACCATGAGTGCGGATATGGAAATTTGAAATATGATGTAACATCAAGCTTGCCATTTTCTACATCCAAAATAAAGAATCATAAGATCACAAATAATATTTCCCGAAGGAATGACATGGAATTCTAATAAATCATGATATGACAGCTAGATATACTTATGAAAGCAACAATTTCCGAATATTTCTACTCATGAAAAAATTGCACATAATTCTACCATATAGACTTCATATATAGATAAACAACCTTTATGCTCATAGAATCTTTTTCCTTTAAGCATAGAGGTTTTCTTCTTAAAGTGAAGTAAACATTTCCAAGATTTAGATCTTTCAAGTGTATAGATAAATTTCACACATTATCCCAACAAACTATCAAGAACATAGCCCCACCTGTAATATTAGACACCTTACATATAGTAAGAATTAGATAAGAGAGTCTTGATATTTTCTTGAATCTATCCTCCAGTGGCCATTTTATGGAGTTGAATTACCATAACTCAACCATATATACTTATTTCTAGATAAAATCACAAACATTCCCATACAATGAAGGACAACATAACCATATACTTTGTACAAATTTTCCTCTCAGGTAGATTCCCCTCTTTCAACTAGGCTTTTTCAGTACCTTGTCGGGTTTACCTAGTCATATCACTGGATGGTAACTGCCGCCAATGATCCTATTTTGTATCCCGGTGGGTCAACCTCTTACACCCATTTTGCATCAAAGGATTGTGTCCCATATTTCCACCCTTAACATATTCAACAATATATATTTCCTATAAGAGTTTGAGTGGATGGGGGACAAGATCTGTCAACCTTTTTAGGGGGTGTGATGGTATATGGGTTGGAGGACAATTTATTTATTAATAAATTTTAGAAACACACAATTTTTTTCCTCCCAATGTAATGGATACTGCAAGTGATATAACCAAATCAAATAGATAGATGATGAATCTTATTAATGTGTAATGGATGGAGCCATAGGATAATAACAAAAATGAATCTCTAGTCCCTACCTATCCTTTTATTTTTTTATATTGATGTTTCCATGATTAACAATTTAGTATACTTTTGTGCTACTCTTTTATAAAGATACTCCACTCACACACTTAGAAATCTTGAATAGATTGTACTAGTAGTCTCTAGGTTCGATGAGTTTCATATTACCCTGTGGTATTTTTCCTTTTATAGGCTATGATCTGTTGTTATAATAAATTTTCTGAAAGTCTATATTGGAAAGAAGGTATAAATTCTATTTAAAGATCTTAGTATTTTTATTGAAAAAGAAAAACAATGAAGTTGCATTAATTTCTAAACTAAACATGCAACTTTTTATTTATATACATATTTTCCTATTCTACCTAAGGAGAAATATTTTTTTTATTCAAGTATACAAACTCTTCAAATATAACCAAGTGCAAAACAAAGCAAGGAACTTACCCATATCCTCATGTAAAATAATGACTGCAGTAATTACCTGGATATGGAGAACCAACCGACTTACTTGCTTCTGTAATGGAAGGTGTTAAAGGAGGGAATGGTGTTGTGGTATGATTACCTCTTGAAACCAAGTTTCAATGTGTTCTTGATGTGCGTCAGTACTAACTTCGATGTCTTCCTTCATCATGCCATGCAAATCCTCTTATTCTGGATGATTGATATCTTCAGAGCATGAAGGATCCGTTGATATGCATGTTGAGAAATCCTTCGACTCAGGTCTAAATGGTCTCTCTCCCTCGTATGCAGTCTCCATTTTCTCAACTTATTTTGCAGTTTGGAAAGGAGAATCTTTTTTTAATTCCAGAGAGGTAAATAAAGTTTTGAATGTTTCCAAAATATGTTCTTCCCGAGAAGGAGAGATCCCGACTTCTACCAAGAGTTGAGAAAGTTCTTTGAAGTTGAAGATATTTAAATCCATTTTTTCAGTTGATGGGTCCTTCCTCACACAAGGATTAGTGTTCGAGGTTATTACAACACCCAAATAGATAGATACATTTATTTTAATAATTTGAATAAAACTCTACCTACCACTAAAAATATATTTGCGTAAATCAAGCATACTACACTTACATGAAATAAAACACTCCGACATGAAATTAAATTATGGAAATAAACACACCCAAACTAGCATAAGAAAAGCATACTTGCATGAAAATAAGCACTCTTGGAGAATGTAAACACACCTATGAAAAATAAGCACACTAACAAAAATATAAATTAAACTTGCAGAAATTAAATATACTTTTATGAAAAATAAATCAAATATGGCGAAAAGAAAAAACCCTTGCAAAAAAGGAACAACAAGGCTTTGGAGAAACCCACTAACATGGATGTGTCGGGCTAGAACCCCTTCATAATTTCTAAAGTAAGGGCACATTTACGTCTTACCGTTTTCCCCTCCCCCTTCTTGTGTAATGTAAAGGCAACCTGTATACCTACACTTCAACCCTTTTAGCACCTCCCTAGCAATGACGCCAAATATGTCGATAAAATATATGCTTGTATTTACGACATTATATTATCGACCGAGATCCATAGACTTAGATGTGCTAGCACTGTATGTGTAGGATTAAAGCCTAGTCTAGCCTAACCTAACCTAGTTTACCCTAATCCGATGCCGAAAACACACTTTAATGCTAAAAAAACAATTAAACTAGCCCAATCACTTTGAGAGGAAACCCATCATATCGCAAATATAACTGGTACTAAAACATGGCAGATTGGTACAAAAAATATTGCAGGAATTATAAGAAACTAAGGAAACTCAAAGCAAACTGTACATTTTAAAGATTCCTCCTTAAGATTCTTTATCTAAGAAATGAAGAAAGAAAGGTAATGAAATCAAAAGAAAAGTGACGCATGCCAATATGAAGTAAAATGGAAGATGTCAATTAGTTTGTTATTTGTTCCGAATCACATGCCAAGAGTAAAATCTCTTTGAAATAAAAATCCACCTAATCACTTTGATTATTATTTTATGTCAAAGAAAATCTTATCATGAATGGAGATGCAATCGAATACAATTGCAGATTAGCTCCTAGCATGAGGTATGGATGCAACTAAATCCATGGAAAGCTTGAAATTTGTGAAACAAGTGAATTTGGTTGTTTAATAGAGTGAACTCGTGCATGCAAGTATTGGCAGGAAGTACTAGAATGTGGAATAATGAAAGAAGGGAAAGGGGTTCAGAACATGGAATTGTAGAGAAGGAAATATTTGTGATGGAATCGATGTTGGAATATTGCAGAGATAATGTGGTGCAATGAATCCAGAGGAAGATCTATCTGAAAATGGTATAGGTGTTTTTCATCTACATATGAATCCTTCAAACTCAAAATAAATGCATAAATAAATAAATTTAAAACACAACCGAAAATAATCACACAAGTTAGAAATAAACAAATGAAATCTAATCTAATATATGAACAATTAGGGCATTACCAAATTGAGGGCCCCTTCCCAACTTGGATCGCGCACTAGAAATGCCTAACTCAGATCAAAATATCTTAGAAATATACCAGCTTCATTAAAGATCAAATCTTGTTTACAAACTCATAGCACTCACCTATTTCTCACAAAATTATAGTCTCAAACATATCATACAATTATAATGGATCCCTCCTACAAACCTTAATTTATACATTAAGACATGCGAGGAGAATATAGAACTAAATCCCCAAAAATTATCCATAGCCCTAATTTTGGAAAAATTACATCTCTTTGGGCATGTTTTTCTTTAGATCTGTTAATAAATTCCAAAACCTTCTCACAATTAAAGGTAAATTACCATATCTGGGAAGTGGGTTTCGAATAATTTCACCATATTCCTCATGGATTGCTCGACAATCAATCCCAAATTTTGCTTCCTAGAGAGATGACGGGAAACATCACTGCTAGATCAAGTGCCAAAATGGTAAGAACTGATTTCCATACTAAATCCATGTTTTTGAGTTCCATAATGGTGCCTCGAGATATGTGGATCAACAATATGATGTCGCACAGGAGGGTGGAACCAAGGCCCGGATGGCCCATGACTGTTAAACACACAAATGATAATTATACCAAGGAATTAATTTAGAGATAACACTTCAATCCTTTGAGATAATGTAAACATAACCGTAATAATAATATTATTACCTTCCTTAGATACCAACTTGATGTTAAGAGAGATTAGGATCAAAAGCTTCCAAAATGATGACAAGAAAATCCAAAATGCACTATGATTCTTGATTGTTCATTTAAATATATAGACGAGATAATGGTGATAGATGATAAAAATAGGGGATCATTAGGCTCCGTGATCATCCCTCTAACCCATTAATTCCCCATAGGTTTAGGAAGAATTTAAATAAATTGGTTCGGAATTAATTTTTGTCCATGGGTATCTAGTGTAATGAAATTAAAAAAATGAGAAGCGATGTAGTCCATACTTGTAAATATTTAATTATTAATTAATTGTTTGATGAATTGGAAATGCCTAGGTGGCCTAGGAGGGTGCATAGGAGATTAGGTGGACCCTATGAGTTGTCTTCCACAAAGGAAACTGCAAGAAAAGTAGTGAAAATCAAGAAAGCTACTAAAAAACTAGAAGGTAGCAGAAAATCAAGAAAGCACTGAAAACCAGGAAAGCAATAGAAAATCAAGGAAAACAAGAAGTTTCTAAGAGCAGACTAAAGAAAGAAAAACATACTTAAGTAGGAAAGGCAAGAAATCAAGGAAATAGCTACATAAAGCTGCAAGTCCTAATTTTAGCTAGTGAGGCCACAATGGATGAGGCTAATGGTTCAAATGAAATGCATCTAATCAAATAATCCACCCTTACTTATAAAAAGAGGAGGAGCACACCCATTCACATTTTTTTTCTAGTTTGATTATTGAGTTGAATAAATTTGATCTTTTTAGAGGGTTGGGTGGTGTTCCCCTTGTCAGTATTGGGAGATGTGTCCCTTTGCAACTAGTAATTCAATTGAGAGGTTGTGAGATCCTTCAGCTATAGATAGGGGAAGAGAACATCCAATTATTTTAATGGAGGTTAATTGCATCCATTAAAGTTTGTTTGCAAGTTTGATATGAGCTACAACATAATGTGGTCGAATTCCAAGTTGATGTGGCCAAATCTAGTAGCAACAATAGTCCAAATGAAGGGAGTTTTAGCCAGTGAAGAGTGATAATTGAGTACCTACTTGTGGTAATAATTTATGAGTCCAAACAGAAATCCATCTCCTACAAGGAAAAACTCAAAATATCCCCTGGTAGAAGAAGAAGGAGAGGAAGTTGACTCCACTGAAGGCAAGATACAAGGAGAAAAAGAAATGTCAAACATGGATGTAAAGGAGGAATTCAAATATTTTATCTAGATCATGTTGAAGGGGATGCAATACATATCACATAATATCAAATGGTTGGGGCAAGAGAATAGAGAATTCCTGGCCAAGAAATTGGGAAACAAAGATGGAGAAGGGAGAAATAGTGTCTCTCAACATGAAGGAAATAAGGTCTATGGTGAGACTCTCTTTCCAAAGACAAGGCCTCACAATCAACCTCGTTAGTTCAAGAGTGAGAAAAAGACTCAACCATGACCTACCATGCCTAAATTCCATTAGAGGAAATGTGGGGTCTAAAATGGGCCTTATAAGAAAACGCCCCAACAATAAGTTCTTGTGAGTTGGAATTCAAGAACCAATAGAATTCCAATAAAATGAGTCAAGCATAATGGTTGAATTGACATATTTGTCATAAGAAAAAATTACTTTTTGTGTTCGTATTTTCAACATATCTCCCTATGTTTTTACTCAAATTTCGATCGGGAGAGCTTGCTGGATGCGAAATTTGATTCCGCATCCAACGAGTACCCACCCTGCATTGTTTTGACGGACCCTGCTACCCCAAAAACAAGAAATACCTGAAAAATGTCATCATCACATTTTTTCGGGTATTTCTTGTATCTGGGGTAGCGGGGTCTATCAAAATTATTGAGTGTGGGTACTCGTTGGACGCGGAATCAAATTCCACATCCAACGAGCTCTCCCGATCGAAATTTGAGTAAACACACAGGGAGATATGTCGAAAATACGAACACAAAAAGTAGTTTTTTTCTTTTTTCCTCCAAAATTAATAAATATTATTTTATTATTTCAACTATTATTTTATTATTTTCCTTAGGAGGCCCATTTTAGACCTCAAAATTCCTCTAATGATTGAAGAACATAGAGAGGAACCTGAGGTGCATAATGAATCAATTGCTACATGGGAGGATCGTTATGCAAAATACTAGACTCTAAGCTAATATTGTAGGAGATAATTGCCTTTCAAGGACTTATGTGAACCACAATACAAAGTAAATCTAATAGTAAGTAATAGGATGTATGCTCACAATCTTGAGTTGAATAATTCCATTGGTAATATATCTCTTCCATATTTTGATGGTTCATCAAAATGCATTGCTAGTTCATTTATCTAGAAATTAGACACATAATTCCAATTGAACCCCATGGTTGATGACTCTAGTTCATGACCAACTAACATCATATGAGGAGTTCACCAGGATATTGTCAGATAGATTTGATCAGAAAGATCTCGTGATATCTTTTAGAGAGCTAGCGCATTTAAGATACACTGAAACTCTTGAGGCATATATTTATGAGATCCAAAATCTATCTGTGATGGTCACAAACATATCTAAATCTCGCTTGATCCTTTTATTTGCATAAGTATTAGCATAGGCATTAAAAGGTCTTGTTAAATCCTATAGACCATCGACCTTGTAGGATGCAATGGGAAGAACAAGAGATCTACAAGATGCCATACCAAGAACAAGATTTCCCCAAGAACAAATATTCCAACCGAATTCATGGACAAGAAACCTCTCATAAAAGGTTCAACAAAAAATTTCAAGAAGGAGAACACTTTCAGAGACAAATGAATTAAGGAAGATAAATCTATGCTTCTATTTCGAGGAACCATGGGATTTGGGCTACAAGTGTGCTAAGGGAAAGGCACATTACATTGAGGTATTCTCAGAGAGAGAAGATGAGGAGGAAGAAGAGGAATAAGAGATTGAAGCATATGGTGGATATAATATAGACAATGAAGAACTAGCACCAACAAGTGGCAAGATTGGAGTCATGGGAGGAGTACCTCGCTTCTGCACTCTCAAATTCAAGGGAGTGGTTTAGGGACAAATAATTACAATTTTAGTTGATGAAGGTTCTACTCATAACTCCATTAATTCATCTTTGCTGTAAGGAAGGAAGCTTCCTACTGAAAGCTTTAAAGGTTTCATAGTCATCATACTAGGTAGTAAGTCCATGGATTTTACTAGATGGATTCCAAAGCTGCAAGTAACCATGGGAGATAATACCTTGGAAGATATTTTTTATGTTGTCAATGTTTCTAACACTAACTTGGTGTTAATAGTACAATTGTTTTACTCCATTGGAGAGCATTCGATGAATTATCAGGTGCCTCAAATAAGCTTCAAAGGTTATGATGGGAAGAAAATAGTCTTTCAAGGCATCAACACCTACCCTAATAAAGTGGTGTGTTCACATGATATGGTATCGATATTGAGACATTGAGACATTGAATGGGTTGTTGAGTGCCTCATAACCACTCAAGGCACCAACATAGATCTTTCACAAAAACATGTAGACAATAAGAGACTGCTATGAAAGCATGAGAAGGTAATTGGATACCTTCCACATGGTAGGCCACCTGATGGAGGTTCAAATTACATTCATACAATATTGAATGCAATAGTGCAAGAAAGAGACTTGATGGCACTAGAGAAGACCCATATCCTATTGGATAAAATGGTAAGTGCTCTTAGAGGCATTGGTAGTGATTCACTATCAATATGTTTATGGGATATTGGTATCCTTTGGAATGGAAATTTTGTTCTAGGGGACTAAAATGTTGAGAGGAATGTAGCGGGATCAATGGGATCCTAGAGGGGCATCCTAGAGGGTGATTCAACCTTAACATCCCAAATTTTATCCATGGGAAGAAATGGCTTAGTTTCCTACATGGGAACTCTTATGATGGATGGACACACTATGTTCCTGCTTGTTGGTTTGTGAATACTCTTTGTGTTGAACCTAAGCAAGGTGGAATAAGGTGGCATGAGAAGGTTTTGGGAACCTTGCTTTTGTTAGACCACTTGACCAAACAACTGAGCATCGTTTTGAATGGGTAACTAAGGAATATGCTGATAATTTTGACTTTGCATACAAGGAAGAGGGAAAGAATGTAGCAGCATATGCATTTCCCCTTTAATAGAATATTCAAGTGCTTGGAAGGTTTAGTTAGTAGAAAATTATTCTAAACACAATTTTGTGTGTGAGCCATTGAACGATTTGATCCAAGGAGAACAATATGAGATCATTAGTGGAGACATCTATTTAGTGCCAAGATATGTTTTTAATGAGATGATTACGAGGGTCATCCTTGATACGATCCTAGTTATGCACTTCCTTGAAAGGAGGGTATAGTACCAACACAAATTCACTCACAAATACAAACATCTCAAGAGATTCAAAGGTGAAGGTGAAAGGCACATCCAATAATTTATTGAACCATATTTCATAATGCCACATCTAAGTCCAATTGAATCCCAAATTCATGGTCCAAAAATTAAGTTTGCAATTGCAAGGGTTCAACCATGAGTTGAGGAAAAAATGTGACCAATACAAGCTTAACAAAGGGGCCATATATTATGGAGAAGATATTCATATGATTCCTGAGACAATCTTGCAACAACATTTTGGAGGCAGTGCATATGTTCTTCATCACCCTTGTTGTCATCTGCTTGAGGAAAAACAATATTGGGAGGGGAGGACCGTAATGTCCCCACTTTAGAGGCTCTGATCATCCATCCGACCCATTCAATCACCATGGGTTCAGGAATAAATTAAATTAATTAATTAGGGATTAATTTTGGTCTATGGTTATGTAGTGTATAATTAAATTAAAACGTTGAGAAGTGATTTAGCCCATAGCTGCAAATACTTAATTATTAATTAATTGTTTGATGAGTTAGAAATTCCTAGGTGGACCAGGAGGGCGCATAGGAGATTAGATGGACCCTATGTGTTGTCTTCCACAAAGGAAACTGGAAGAAAAGCAATGAAAAGAAAGAAAGCCACTAAAAAACTAGAACGTAGCAAAAAAGCAGGAAAAAACTGAAAATAAGGAAAGCAATAGAAAATCAAGGAAAATAAAAAGTTTCCAAAAGAAAACTAAATCAAGAAAAATAGACTAAATAAGGAAAAGTAGACTAAATCAGGAAAAGTAGACTAAATCAGGAAAAGTAGACTAAATAAAGAAAGACAAGAAAGCAAGGAAAGAGTTCCATAAAGTTGCAAGTCCTAATCTTAGCCATTGAAGGTGCAATGGATGAGGCCAATTGTTCAAATTCAACACATATAATCAAAGAATCCACTAGAACTTATAAAATGAGGAGGACCACAACCATTCACATATTTTTTTTCTAGTTTTATTATTGAGCTGAAGAGCTCTGAGCTTTTCAATATTTAGGAGATGTGCCCCTTATCACCAATTGGGAGATGTGCCCCTTATGTTCACCAAAATAGTTGAGGAATCAACTAGCGTATGAGGAGGAAGGTATTAAACATTTCTCACTACGGATAATTTTAATATTCTTATATTATTTTTAGGTCCATTCCATGTCCTTTCAAGTGAGTTATTTTTCCAGCAATGTGAAGATTCAATAATTGTAGCGTGTTTTTTGCAGTGCTCTGTATTTGTCCATAGAGGGTGGTGTTTTCATGAGAATTTTCTGTTGCACTTACAAAAATGTAATGTAAATGTACTCCTATTCAATTTAATTAGATCATTCTTCTTCTTGTTATGCAAATCTATCTTTCTCTTCAATGAATTTCTTCCCATATGCTCCTTTTGATGCCAAATGTAGCTAATCTTCAAAATTGTTGTAATAAACTATACTCCACATATCCAAATCACATTATATAAGTTGATGTAGGTTGGTAAGGATTAGTTTAAATCATCCCAAGTATTGTTTTATAAATTAGTGACCTTTCCAAATTCATTTGGAAGCATTTAGAAATCACCTAGTAGAGCTTACTTGAAATTTGTAATGTTCTTCCTAGCTTCCAATCACTGTAGAACTGAGTCCAATAATCTATATCAATGTTTTCATAGCAGGTTTGGGTAGATATGGACCAACCACTTCCATTTCTGCACAAAAAACCATTGGGTTCCACATTAGTCCTGGGGCCATTTCCTTGAAGCATTTGGTTTAGCCAAATGAGTCTACCCAAGAGTGATGCACCTAAAGAATGTGTGGTTGTCAAAGTTGGGTGTTTGATCAAGTTTTCTATAGGATTCCCTTAATATATAACAGATCCTAAAATCCATCCAATGGGAAATTTTGGGAGAGTATAGAGGTGTTTGAAACTTAATTTTTAAACTCCTAGCCTAAAACTAGTCAAATTTGAGTAAATCTGTCTAGACCTAGGTTTGTGTACATTACAATTAGAAAGAGATTAAATTAAAAATATGTTAACCCACATTACACAATATTATACATAAAATAAAGTACAAACATTATAATTTGAAAAAGTTCATAAATACTATATATATCTATATAAAATTTGGGAAGTCAAGTACAATATTGAGTTTACCACTAATCCACCAGTAGTACATGACAAAAAATGACTCTATACAAAAACAATGTCAAGCATTGTTGTCTCCAACTAGATAAGCACATGAAAGCCATTTACATTTTTTCCAAATGTTTATAATTCCATTAATTATGTAACATCCCCTCTGCTGCTTCGATTCTTCTACAATGAAAAATATAAAGGTAAATGACTCAAGGTTATGGCCTTTCCAGTAAATCATTGTACACAATGTTATGTGAATTTCCTAAGTTATAATTTTATTTTGTAGACTTAGGATACTGAAGGATTTGAATTGAATGACCAATTGGGGTATGAATCCACTAGGGAGAGGGTGAATGGTCGAGAGGCAATGATTTGGATGATAAGTGTCATCTTGGTGCTTCAGGAACTTGAAGATTCTTAACTCCTTTTGTTGGTCTAAAACTTCTTAGGTATCATCCTAAGTTGAAGTGAGTCTTGAATGTGATAAGTAACTTTTATTGATTAGCAATAACATATTTCTCTGATTTTTTTGTTAAGTGAAAAGATTATTGTTATATATATATTGTGAATTCATAAGCTAATCTATTGAAATAAAATAGTGATATAGTTAATAGTACAAAACTGAGAATATGTCCTACAGATAGGAAAAAGAAGAAGAAAAGACCAGTCTTCCCAAGAAGGGAAATCATATCATGATTGTTTGAAATATCTTCCCTCTGAGAGGGAAAACAGATCCTGGAAAGATATAGCTTATATAGTTTACAAAGATACTTATGAAAGAGCATAGTGATAATAAACTTGGGTATCTAGATTCCCAAAATATCTAGCAAAAAGGAGAAATCTTGAAACAAAAAAACCTGGCATATAATTTTGAGTAGGGGTCCTCAATAATGGGTGTCCCAAAGCCATAGATCAGTTGCTTTCCTGGAGGATCATTTGTGTTTCTCTGGTCACCATCCTCATTGTCCGAGTCATCTTCACCATTGGAGTCGTCGTTGCTGCTCAAAGCATCATCGTTGCTGGAGGGGGTATGCTTGACTGAGAGAGGCTCATACTTCTTGAAGGCCAACATGGTATCAGTTTTTCTAGCTGTGGTGGAGGTGGCGGGGTCTAAATATCCACAAGTGCAATAGGCGGGTTAGCGTGAGGGATGGCAGCTGGGATGGTCGAGGGGGTTAGGGTGATAGAGGGAATGGGAAGGACATAAGGAGCTATAATTCCAGAGGTAGTAGGAATGGTGTCGGGGACAAAGGTCGTGAGTTGAAGGGTGGTGGAACGAAGGAGGAGGTGGACCAGGAATTTCTTCACCACTTGATAATTCCTCCTGTGCTCAGTAGTTTGGTTGGATGCAGAGAGAGAGCCTATTAACGCATCTTCCCAGTCATCAAATATGAGACAAAGAGGGGAAGTGATCTCCAGGTCATATCCCTATGAGCTGGATTGAGAATTAAAATTGATGGCTTACTGGATGGGGGCGCCTTGACCTGCATGACCTCGTATGGGCGTTCCCCTTTTCTTGCATGACATGGTGGAGACTGTGGGTAGAGAGGTAAGAAGTAGGATGAGTGTAGGAGACAACACCATGGAAGTTATAGAGGGTCGAGGAGCAGAGTGACCGAGGAGGGAATGCGCGAACAAGAGAATGAATTTTAGGTTACCTGTATCCTTATCTCGACAACACATTTCCATATGCACATTGATACTGGCAATCAGTAAGTTGATGTAGTCATACCAAAAAAAAACTCCAAGGATGACATGTACCTTGGAGGAATTAAGGTATGAAACCATCGAGGAGGAAGACAACCAGTGCATTGAAAACATGTGCGTGACGTTAGGGTGGTGACACAGTGGTACAATTATGTGCCTCATCATATGATCCCCGAAGTCTGGTTTTCGTGATGTCACCCCAATACGGGGTTATTATTATTATTATTTACCATTATTAGAATTTGAATGCCATTTAGATCTTCAAGAAGATAGTTCTAATAATGTTTACAAAAAATAGATGGAGAATGAAGATACAAACTGAACAAAACAAAGCACACAGGAATTAGACAAGTATTGCTCAGGAATTTACAATATCATTCACAATAATAATATACGGTGTTACAATAGTTTACATAGGAAGAATTCGAATGCATGGGATATGAATTCGAATCTCCCAAGTGGATAGGACTGTATCTAACTAAATCTCTAACTCATGGTCTCCCAAGTAATATCGGAGTCCAAAATCAGCTCCCAGATGTCCAACCAACTCATACAAATAGTGACAGCTAGTTAACTCAGTACAACTGAGTGTGTTAGGTGGGAAAATGTGCCTACTCGACATGCATCCATGCATTATCCATGCAAGACGTGCGCTAGCTAACTGTTTGAGAACTAACTGAAAGTAACTGAGGGCTAATTGATACTAACTTGTACTAACTCCAACTAACTAAAGTAGGTTGGTTCCGGGACTCCCAGTGGCTCCTAAAATGTAGGGATTGGTCTAGGAGGCACCCAAACTTATGCATGCACATGCATTAAGTGGCAGTTAACCTCTAGCAATGTTCCCCACACTCCAGTGACTGGTACATGTGTCCCCATTAGGCCAAGTGGACCCAATGATACTAGTGGACCCAATTAATTAATTAAGGTTCCTAAGTTAGGCTAATTAATCTAATAGAAAGTATGACCAAGGAAGGATTAATAATCCTAACACCCCCCATGAATCCTAACTTGGACAACTGTGGGCCCTGGTAACAAGAACATAGGTCACCCAATATACAATCTAAGAGACATAATACAAACGAGGGAGGAAAAACCTCTTGGGAAAAACCCACTCAAAAATAGAAATTGAGAATCAAGCCTTAATGCCCAAAAGAGACCTAAGAAAGGAAAATCTATTTTCGGTAAAAGACTTGGTAAAAATAGCTGCAATCTGATCCTCTATTGGACAATAGTGCAGTGTCATGGTTCTTTCATGCACCAGTTCCCGAATGTAGTGCATGTGAACCTTTATGTGCTTTGTCCTCTGCTTCTGAACATGATCTCTAGAGATCTTGATTGTACTTTGGTTGTCACAATAAATATCTACTATAGGTGAAGTCTAAATTCCAAACTCTGTCAAGATGCCATGCAACCAAACTGCCTGAATAGCTCTAAGGTCTGCTTGCTTCTTGTTGGACCAACAAATTGTCCTAGATCCAATCATGAATACAAAACCCAAGGTGGATTTCCTATCATTTCCATCTCCTACCCAGTATGAGTTTGTAAAACCTATGAGATCCAGCTATGCTCCAACAACATAGTGGATTCCATAATCAATAGTACCCTACACATAGTTCAATATCCTCTTTGTTTCCTTCCAGTGCAGCTCATGTGGCTCCTGCATATATATGGAAACAACACTCACAGCATAGGATATGTCTGGTCTCGAATGAGTGAGATACATAAGGCTTCCAATGAGCTGTCTGTAGAGAGTGCTGTCCACCAAAGGTGTGGAACCACCTTCTTCAAGCCTGATTCCTGGAAGAAAAGGGTAGGGGGTTGCCTTGCAATCCTCTATGTGGAACCTCTTAAGCATGTATGATGAATAGTTGGACTGTGAGATCATGATTCCCTAAGTATTTTTACTCACTTTGAGACCAATGAACTGTATTAATAGTCCTAAGTTAGTCATAGCGAATGCTTTATTAAGAGCAAACTTGATGCTGCTCAATACAGCAGCAGAGCTGCTAGTAATGAGCAAGTCATCCACATACAATACAACTAGGAATAAGATCCCTCATTCTTCTTCTTCATGTAGACATTGCAATAATATTTGCACCTTTCAAAATTCTGAGAGATGGGGAAGGCATCCATCTTGGAGTACCATGCCCTTGGGGCTTGTTTGAGTCCATACAGTGATTTCCTAAGTTTGTAAAGTAAGGAAGGATCATCAATAAACCCCTAAGGTTGTTTCACATATATCTCCTCCTCTGAATAACCATGGAGGAAGGCACTCTTCACATCCATGTGATGTACTTACCATCTCTTGGAAGCAACAATGGCCAATACTAGCATGATGGAGTCCATTCTAGCTACTAGATCGAATGTCTCATTGTAGTCCAAGCCTTGTGTCATGACCCCAACCCTCCAACCGACGAAGAGGACGTGACTATACCTTACTAATCAACCCGGGAAACCATGCCCCATGAACATAAACATGGTGTATAAAATGCATTGGAATAAAATTCATGCACGAATGCAGAATGCACACAACATTAATCATAACACATATGCAGAGGTCTAATTTCCTAGACATACAACGAAAGAAATTACATCAGTAAAATACATACATTCAAAACATATAAGCATTCATCATGTTCATTCATAAAATAATACAGTTGCAATAATTTAAGCACAAGAATACTTATCTTCAGGAAATCTTGTCCCACAACCAACTACATTGCTGCAACGTTCCACCCAACCATAAGCCAGTGTGCTCATCAATCTCTCAGTAACATTGCCACCCCCGAGCTGGGCATGATTCCGCAAGGAGTAAGGGGAAACTAGTAGGCTCACATGAAGCTAAGGATATAGAACTCAACCAATCTAACATGGTTGGGTTTATCAGAATTACATAGGAATACAACCAAATTTTATACTAGTCACAACCAAGCCAACATATGGGTTTATCAGGCTATCATCCAAGCCATCCTTCAAGTTGGGTTTGGAGGGATTCTAGGGCAGTGGAAAGGAATAATTATTAGCTAGTGAGCTCATCCATAAAGCTAAGGACACCTTCAAAATATCTATCTGGTCCGACAACCACATGGTTTACACACCCAACACAAGGAAGTGTCCCCTTCTCTGCTCCCCAGTCCCTCAGGCTACCCCTTCCCTTCCAGTGCTCTTCAGGATGTGCAGAGCAGGTTCACCAACCACTCTTATCTTATTGTGAGGTTCCACACCAGGTTTATCAAGCACATTCTACGTCTCTTACACTCCTAATCTTGCATACAGTTCAGACCGAAACAACAGACGCATACACAACAATTGCAAGGTTTTGGAATTATAGGAAAACATACAAGGGAACCCAAAATCAGTAGTCCAACTGAGGGAAAACAACCCCCTAATAGAAATTCGATTTCCCAAGTTCATTTATGGCTCTAACGTGGCCAAAATGAACTCAATAGTACTTAGAATTTGTGGGGATTCCATCCCATTTTCTATGCAACCACAACAACGAATTTCCTCACTAACAGTCAACACAAAAACCCCAACAGAGATCTTGACCACTGGATAATCACAAAATACTTCCCAGCCATGGGGAAATAACACAGGAAATCACCAACAATGTGACCGGGGAACACACATAGGCTCAAAAAATGCTAAGAAGAGAGGAGTGTGGATTCCTAAAGGAATCACACACTCACAACAACAAAATCATGGGGAAAATGAGAGCTCTCCGAGCTTCTTCCTGAGTGAGAAGAAAATCCCCTGCCCCGCATGCGTGAGGAATTACTTCCTCTTTCCATAGGAATGTGAATGAATGCCCATGAGATTCCTCTTTTCCCCAAAACACACGAGAGAGACCCATGTGTATGAGGGATGGGTAATCAATCCCCGTCATTGCTCTTAATTTCCTAAGAAGACAAGAAAACGTTTTTGGGTGACTGGGTAGAAGAGACAAAAAGGGTAGATGAACCATTTTATGGGTTTTCCCCCTTAGACATGGATTTTCCCATAGGATCAAGCGTTTAATTCATTCCCCTCCCTATTCCTTGTGAAACCATGCCCCCATCTCTTTAACATTGCGGCGTGTAGCTAGTCGTGGTATTTTTATTAATTAGCATTGTACATGATGTCTCAAACTATATTGTGCCTAGCTAGAACATAACCATCGACATCGATTTTCATCGCCGAAACATAAAACATTGAACCCATGGTGGGGCCTTTGCCTTGAGCTCCACACCATGATTTAATACAATATTTACATCATATGCAATTTAATACCATGGGTCAAAACCAAGGTGTTACACCTTAGACCTGAGAATACCCTTTTTCCACCAACTGAGCCTTGTACTTGGTTGTGGTTCCATCAACAACTATTTGGTTTTGTAGATCCATTTGCATTGTACCAGCTTCCTTCCTAGAGGTAAGGGGACATGTTCCCAAGTCTAGTTGTCATGTAGCAAATCAAACTCCTCATCCATGGCTTCCTTCCATCTAGGAGCATGGAAAGCCTCCTTGAAGGATTGAGGATCTGACCCAAGCATCATAAAACACCTCTCAACAAGAAGAGGATCTATGTGAGATAGTGCAACACTCTCCTTCTGATACTGGGACCTCGTTCTTCTTTTGTCATATGGATCCCCAACACCATATCCAGCTGCTTCTATGAGATGCTTAGCCCATTTAGGCTGTTGGAATGAGGTAGATGATGGATCTGGATCTAGATCCCTTTGAGGTGTAAGCTCTATTAATCTGTCACATTAATCTAGGGACTAAAACACAGTCTCATAAGAGATTTCAGATGAAAATGGAATAATGGTGCTGCAATAGGAGTAGCAGCTCTGTATAATCAATAAAGAATGAGTAATACAATACAATTATCATGCAAGGTGCATGAATTCCAAGACAATTCAAATTCCCACGGAGGTCATTCGAATTGAATGAATGGGTGTAGCTTAACTAAATACCAGCCATAGTAAACACACCTAGTTAACCCACTGATCAAGCCGTGATTGACTCAACTGAGCCCTAAATGTATCAGAGTGCAATGGATGACTGAGTCTAACTGAAATTAGCTCAGACACATGTCATTGCATGCCAATAAACAAGTGGTAGCACATCATTAACTCCAGTGAACCCTGATGAGGTTAACTGAAGTCAAAATGGTCATCAGAAGTGGTTGGAGGCACCCTAGTTGTCTCCAGTTCATAAATATTAATAAAAAATAATCAATAAATGAAATGGAGAAACCTTCACAACTCAGCTTAACTGATTGTAAAAATTAGTTAGAAATTAGGTGCATTTATGACACTCAGATCACCCCAGAATGGATCCCCGATTGAAGATGGAAGCCCAGTTAGCTTCCCTGATTAAAGGTAGGCATGGGTGTGCTCATGTTGATGTCATAGAGTGCTCATTTGATGCTGATTAAGTCAATTAAACTTAGGATAGCGGTTTAACAAGGACAAATTGACCAAATTAAGTGTGCATGTTGGGTAATGAATCCAACACCCCCCCTTAAGCTATAGTCAGGAGTTGTAAAAATAAAGTGCATGAAATGCTAGGGCCCCGACAACAAAGGCCATAGGTCAACCTGTATAATAATGTAACTCAAACAATGCTAACAAATAAGTCTAAGTGAGGAAAGAGGGAAAAACCAGTGGAAAAAACCACCCCTCAAGATGAACACTAAAAGTAGTCTGATCACCCTGATGAACTCACCCCCAACAGTGAACGAAGGTAAGTGAACTTCTTTTCAAAAAATATCTTTGTGAAGAGGTCTGCAATCTGCTCATCAGTAGGGAAATATTGCAGAATGATGGTCTTGTCATGCACCAATTCCCTGATATAGTGCATGTGTATCTCTACATGCTTGGTCCTCTTCATGGTAATTGGATTTGTGGATATCTTAATAGCACTTTTATTGTCACAAAATAGGACAATGGAAAAAGTACTACCAAGATCAAACTCTGAAAGAATTCCTTGCAACCAAACAGATTGGATGCAAGCATTCACCGCTCCTCGGTACTCGGCCTCTACTGAAGACAATGCTATGGCATCCTAATTTTTCCTAGACCAGAAAATTGGGACACCACTAAACATGAATACATATCCGAAAGTAGACTTTCTATCAATAGAATCACCCGCCCAATCGGAATCTGTGTAACCAACTAGCTCTAGCTCGGAGTCTTCAGCATAGTGAATGTCGTAGGTCCTCGTTCCCTGAATATACTGGAGGATCCTCTTGGCTTCATTCCAATGAATATCATGAGGCTGATGCATGTATCTTGACACATCAATCATAACATAACATATATCAAGCCAAGAATGAGCAAGCTACCAATCAGCTGTCGATAAATAGTGCAGTCCATGGGAGGTGTGCTTTTTCCTTTTCAAGGTTGATCCCTGAAAGGAAAGGGAATGGATCAGCCTTAAATTCTGCCATGTTAAACTTTAATAACAGGTCTGATATGTATTTGTACTGAGTGAGCATTATCCCATCAATATTTTTCTCAATTTCGAGCCCCAGAAATTGCTTCAAGAGTCCCAAATTGCTCATTTCAAATGCATTGTGGAGGGCAGTTTTGATGACTGGAATAGAAGCAACTGTGCTACCTGTAATCAGTAATACATCAACATATAAACAATACTAATCAAATGAACATCAGACTTCTGTAGATACACATTCGGATCTGATTATACCTTTGGAAGTTTTGTGAGAGAAGGAAGGCATCCATCTTGGAATACCACTCTCTTGGGGCCTGTTTTAACCCGTATAGTGACTTCTTTAGTTTGCAAACCAAAGATGAATCAGAAATGTAGCCCTCAGGCTGCTTCATGTATATCTGCATGAATAAATGCAGAATTAACATCCATATGATGCACTTCCCAGTGCTTAGATGCAGAAATTGCCAAAACTAGGTGGATGGAGTCCATTTTTGCAACTAGTGCAAAAGTCTCATGGTAGTCCACACCTTGGACCCGGGAGAAACCTTTTGCTACCAGAATTGCCTTATATTTTCAGGTTTTTCCATCAGCAGCAACCTTAGTCTGAAACACCCACCTGCATTGAAGCAATTTCCTTCCTGGAGGAAGAGAAACTAGCTCCCAACTAGTGTTTTTATGAAGAGAATTCATCTCTTTGTCCATGGAAGATTTCCATCTCGGATCCTTACGAGCATGATAGTAAGACTTATAATCTGAAATTATCATTAAATAAAAATATTTTTACAGCAAATAATCAGAACAAGAGAGTGCAATACCTGCTCTTTGGAAATCAGACCGTGTTCTTCTTGGATCATCCAGATTTCCAATGTTTTCACCTGCGGAGGAGAGTGTCTGTCTGGCCCAAGTTGGGAGATGATTTTGTACTTTAGGTTATGATTCAGAATATAATTTTTGATTTTCAATAATATCAGAAATCATAGGATCCAAATCATGGCCATCACCCCCAATTCCATCATCAAAATATTCAGTAGAATAGGAAGGAAATTCAGCAGTTTTCTCCTTCACTAGTTCTACCTCTTGAAGAGGCTCATCGAACATGACACTCCTTTAAATGATGACTTGTTTTGTTTTGATATCCAGCAGCTTTAAACCTTTAGATTCAACAGGATATCCAATAAACACGCATTTGATGCTTTGCGGTTGCAAATCCCTCCTTTTATCATGCGGAATTCAGGCCCATGTAGTGGACCCAAATACCCTGAGATTTGACACATCCGGCTTGTGTCCGAAGTAGGATTTGAAAGGGGTCTTCCATTTCATGGATGAGTGTGGAAATTTGTTTTGAATATATTCTATAGCACTCATGGCTTCATCCCAAAAATTTTCAGCCAACTTCTTTGCTTCTAGCATGCAAGTGGTCATCTCCTTGAGAGACCGATTCTTTCTCTCTGCTACACCGTTCTGCTGGGGAGTGTAGGGGACTGAATGTTGGATCTGAATACTAATTTGGGAACATATATTAAGAAAATAATTACTGATATATTCCCCACCATTATCAGATCTCAAAATCTTGATCTTTTTTCCATATGCATTCTCAATCAATGCCTTCAAATCAGTGAATTTTTCCAAGACTTCCAACTTATTTTTGATAAAAAAGACCCATGTGTATCTGGAAAAGTCATCAATGAAAGTGAGAATGTACTTTGATCCATTCATGTATGTGGTAGGAATGGGTCCATTGATATTATAATGTATCATCCCCAAGATTCATGATGCTTGGCTTTCCTTCCCCCGATCAAACTTATGCTCAGGGTGCTTTCCAACAACACAACCCTTGCAAATTCCGGTGGTAGCTTTGATCACCAAGAGGCCTTCAACCATGGAATTCTTCTGTAATTGCTGCAAGTATTTGAAGTTCATGTGGCTGAACCTCTCATGCCATAGTCTACTAACCTCATTTCCATGAGTCAGCAATGCGGTGGGATTTGCATCTGCCACAAAATGGGAGAAATCGTAGGCTTTTGCATGATGGTTTGCAAGGCCTTTTGCTACAAGTTATCTGGATGTAAGTTCTGTGATATCTACATCATCTAGACTAAAGGAGACTCTCTTGGGAAATCCCATATGTTTCATTTGATAAACACTTAGGAGGTTTTATGCAAGAGATGGTACATACAGACCATTGAAAAAATAACCATGCTCAAGATTTACAGTACTGTGTCCTTCGGATATGATTGTGGAGTCATCTCCCATGTGGATGGGAATGGATTTGTCAGTCTCCAAAGATGAGAAAGAGTCTCTTTCATCCATCATGTGATTCGAAGCTCCAGAATCTATCAAAAGAGCTTTAGACTTTGAAGTGCTTGCCATGAGAGTATGACCTCTTTCATGTTGTGGTTCCTGATCTTGCTGATCTCTCCTCTGAAATCTTTCCGAAAGATTGATGTGATTTTTCTCAAGAAGAGAAGTAGCTTCATCAAGTTTCTTTTTCATGCAGGCATGTTCAGGGTGGAAGCCCTTCCCGTAGTACAAACACTTGACTTTTTCCTTTCCATGATGCCCTTTTTTTTTGTTCTTCTTCGAGCCGGAAGGCTCTTCATGCTGTTGGTTTTCAACTTTAGGCTTAGGAGCTTCAAATTTGGTTTTTGGATTCTTTTGCTACTTTCCTTTACCCTTCAGATCTTTGGGCCCTGAAGCATAGAGGGCTTGATCATAGGAGGATCTGAGGATCCCCATCTGGAGGCGCCTTCACAACTCAGCTGAACTGATTGTAACAATCAGTTAGCAATTAGGTGCATTTATGACACTTAGATCACCCTAGAATGGCTCCCTGATTGAAGGAGGAATCCCAGTTAGCCTCCCTAATTGAAGGTATGCATGGGTGTGCTCATGATGATGTTATAGAGTGCTCATCTAATGCCGATTAAGTCAATTAAACTTAGGATAGTGGTTTAACAAGGCCAAATTGACCAAATTAAGTGTGCATGTTGGTTAAATGACTCCAACAAGATCAATGTTTGGATCATGCCGGGATGACTCCTGTTCTGAATCTGAATCTGAAATGTCAGGATTTGAAACTGAAACTGTAATAGGAAGTGAAGGAATTTTTATACCTTCATCAGCTTTGAATGAAAGCTTGGGTGATGCTGGAACTATGTATGGCATGAAGTGAGAGAAAGTATATGCCTTGGAGGCATGATCAAAAATTCCTTTCGCTACAAGATCCCTAGTTGAGATTTTTGTGATCTCCACTGAGTCAGGTCCAAACACCACTTGCTTTGGTGAGCCAGTGTGAGTCATCTAGTAAATAGACAATAGATTAGCTACAAGGGAGGGCACATATAGTACATATCTTAACACACCATGCTTTTCTCTGATGGTGCCTCTTCCTGCTGCTGGAATTTGGGAATCATCTCCCATGTGAATAGTGGGCCCTTCATTGATATTGAGAGAGGAGAATAGATTCTTAGAGGCCACCATGTGATTGGAGGCTCCAGAATCAATCAAATAGGATATAGACCGAGGTATTCCTGCTTTCAAAGCATGACATCTTTCATGTCCATTATATGAATTCTTTGTTCTTTGTGGGGAAGAAATGTTATGTTGCTTGAGAAGAGCAGCCATCTCATCAAGTTGCTTCCTCATACAATGTTCTTCAAGATGGTACCCTTTGTCACAGTAGGGATATAGTTTCTTCTCGAATTTCTTCTTCTTAGAGCCGGAGGCCCCTTCAGAAGTTTGCTGATTTTGTTTAGACTTTGAATAAGCTACCTTTGGCTCCTTGTTCTTTGATTTATCCTTTGCTTGTGCTTTGGAAGAGTTAGAAACTAGAAGAGCTTGATCTTTGGATCTCTTCATGACTCCCATTCTCATCAATTTGTCTTGCTCTTTTATTAAGGACTCAGAAAAAGAATCTAATGAAGGAACCTTCCAATCTGGAAAGCTTTCCCGCTTGGAATGAAATATGGAAACAAACGTAGAATACTTAGGGCCTAGTTTGCTCAGTATGGAAAGGACATTTTGCTCATCCTTCCGCTCTATTCTGCACTATCTGCACTGAAGTACTAGAGACTTGAATTTAGTGAATAATTGCTCAATAGTCTCAAAACTGTTGGGATGTAAATATTCCAACTCATTCTCCAGAATGTGTCCCCAAAGCTCATATTGTTTGTTAAACAAGATATCAAGCTTCTACCAGGCTTCTTTTGGAGTCCTAAATCCTTCTAGATGGAAGAGGAGATCTTTGGAAATATAAGTACATAAGTACCCGAATGCTTCATCACAATGGTTTAGGAACTTGTTCTGCTCTACTAGATGATGAGGCTCAACCTCCCATCATGTATGATCCTATGGTAGCCATGCTTGCACAAGGCTAACTGCATATCAATCCTCCAATCAAGGTAATTGGAAGTTGTGAGGATCCGTGTTTCAAGAGTTTGAGAACTCATAATTGCTCTGGATGGAAGACTGCAGATACTTCTCACAAGCTATGTAGCACCCTATCAATTTCATTGTAATAACACACTAAAACATATGAACTATTAGAATCATGATTTTCCTCCCAACATGAAATTTTTTTTAGGGTCCGTCACACCCTCTCCACTGCTCTGAATAAATCTAGAGCTAGCAAATTTTCATAAGTGACTTCTGTGGAAACCCATCTGCTTTTGATGTTCGATGGGGAGAAACAAGCATGAAACTTGCTTGAGAAGGCTCTGATACCATATTAGAATTTGAATGCCATTTATCTCTTCAAGCATATAGTTCTAATAATGTTTGTAACAAATAGATGGAGAATGAAGATACAGACTGAACAAAACAAACCACACAGGAATTGGACATGTATTGCTCAGGAATTTACAGTATCTTTCACAATAATAATATCTCGTGTTACAATAGTTTACATAGGAAGAAATCAAATGCATGGGATATGAATTCGAATCTCCCAAGTGGATATGACTGTATATAATTGAATCTCTAACTCATGGTCTCCCAATCAATATCAGAGTCCAAAATCAACTCCTAGATGTCCAACATACTCAAACAAACAGTGACAGCTAGTTAAATCAGTGCAACTGAGTGTGTTAGGTGGGGAAAGGCGCCTACTCCACATGCATCCATGCATTATCCATGCAATACATGTGCTATCTAACTATTTGAGAACTAACTGAAAGTAATTGAGGGCTAACTGAGACTAACTAGTGCTAACTCCAACTAACTGAAGTAGGTTGGCGCTGGGACTCCCAATGGCTCCTAAAATGTAGGGATTGGTCTAGGAGGTACCCAAAATGATGCATGCACATGCAGTAAGTGGTGGTTAACCTCTAGCGGTGTTCCCCACACTCCAGTGACTGGTACATGTGTCCCCATTAGGCCAAGTGGACCCAATGATACTAGTGGACCCAATTAATTAATTAAGGTTCCTAAGTTAGGCTAATTAATATAATAGAAAGTATGAACACGGGAGGATTAATAATACTAACAACCATAAAATTATTAATTTAAAGATGTCTCAGTTAAGGTTTATTGGGAAGGAGATGTTAAATTGAGCACATAGATATGTGGACCAACACACAACTCACAAGATAGATCATACAATTTTACTCAGAAATTGAAGAATTAAACAGTGCAAAAATGGCTTGCAACTGTGAAAGATTTCATTAATCAAAAGTAATTAGATAATTAATTACAATGAAGTACAATGGATAAATATCCTCATGCAATTCGAATCCATGTGAGGAAATTCGATTTGGTTTGACTCTACTTGACTGAATGGTTAACTGACCTTGTCTAAATCATTATCAGAGTTCAAAATCCAAACTCAAGTGTCAAATTCAGTGTTAGCTAGTCTAACTCACTATGGTAGGTGATTAAATGTGCCTCACCTGCATGTAGCCATGCAAACCTAGTGCTAACTGAGTAGAACTAAATGTAACAGTCTAGAACTAAATGTAACTGACTCCTAACTGAGCTTGACTAGTCACCGACTGAACTCAACTACTGGAGGTTGGTGTCAGCACTCCGAGTGGCTCCTATTTTGTAGGGATTGATCTAGGAGGCTTCTAAATTGATGCATGATAGTGCAATCAATGGTAATTGTCCTTAATTATGGGTCCCCACACTTTAGGAACTAGTACATGTACCGCAATTAGGCCAAGTGGACCCAATGATGCTAGTGACTAAATATAGTCTAAGAGGACTCCTGATTTAAACATAATTGACCAAATTGGACAAGGGAGGATTATAATCCTAACACCCCCCCTGAATGCTAACTTGGACAATTTGTGGGCCCTCGTAACTAAGACCATAGGTCACCCATTACAATAAGTAAAGTAACTACTCAATACAAGGAGCTGGGGAAATAAACACATGGGAACCCCCCCCCCCCTCTAACTAAGCAGATAGAATCAGGATTCAAGTTTGAAAAACTTGAAAATATGTTGCTGCAACCTTAATCTCTGTGATGTAGTGAAGTAGCATGCATGATGTTCTGTGCACAAGTATCCTGGGGCCTGACATGTAGACTTCTCCATATTTTCCCAAAATGATGATGGAAGGAAGGAGGAATGTAACCTTTGCCTCTTTCTAGATGAAGAGGTGTATGATCCACTCTATTCTTCTGAAGGCAGTGTAATTGATCAGACCTTTCCATGTAGTATCTCACAGGGAGTTTGTTGCATCTCTCTGAAGGAAGTAAGATTGCATGACATAGCGCAAGGTTCTTTGTCTTTTGTGTGTCAGATGGATTTCCAATCATCTTCCTAGCTTCCCGCTTGGGATTAGGGACTGGATCTGGATCTGAATCACCCTGAATATCAATCTCATAAACGGATACAGTTAGTTCTGTAATACTAGTGGAAACTGCAAAAGAAGTAGATGGAAAATTTTTACCTTTCCTTTCAGGTGGCAGCTGAGAGTAGACTAGTTCTGAAAATTGCATGAAGTGTGAGAAATCATATGTCTTGGAGGCATGATTTGTAGCACCCTTCGCTATGATGTTCCCAGTAGAGATATCTGTGATCTCCACTGAGTTAGGACCAAATATCACTTGCTTTGGACAACCAATATGAGTCATCTAGTATACAGATAATAGATTTGAACCTAAGGAGGGAACATAAAGCACATATTTGAACTTTCCATGTTCAAGCTTGATAGAACCCTTCCCTTTGGATCGAATTTGACTGTTATTACCCATCTGAATACTAGGACCATCAAAATACTGTAAGGAAGAGAATGGTTCTCTGGATGCAACCATATGATTGGAAGCTCCATAATCAATGATGAAGGCATGTGCTGTTGAAAAACTAGCCTTTAGTGCATGTCATGTCTCTTCATGTTCTTCAGTTTCTTCTCTATGGTTAGCCTTCATTGCGCTAGCAGGTATAGTAATGTTATGTTTCTTCAGAAGAAGAGACATTTCATCAATTGTTCTTCTCATACATGAGCTTTCTGTATGAAATCCCCTTCCACAGTAATAACAAAGTGTCTTTCCTTTTCCACTCTTCTTGCTTCTCTTCAAACCTGAAGGCTCATTTGACTTCTCTTTCTCCACCAAAAACTCATCCTTTTGATTCCCCTTACCATTCACAACCTTATTTCCTCCTAAAACTAGTGCTTGATGTCTGGAATATCGAATGATCCCCATTTGGATCAACTTGTCGTGCTCATGGGTGAGATATTCAATGAAGGCATTAAGAGTGGGAATCCTCTAATTTGGAGTAGTGAGCTTCCTTGAATGAAAGGTTGATACAAAGACTGAGTAGTATGCACCAATTTTTGAGAGGATGGAAGGGATGAGTTGATCATCCTCCTTCTCAACCATGCACATCTTCAATTGGAACACCAGGTTATTGAATTTTGTGAAGAAATCATTCAATGTTTCGAAATTGGTTGGATGAAGAGAAATCAGCTCATTATCTAGCTGATAGATCCTCAGGTCATCCTGCTTATCAAATAAGGAAGCAATCTTATCCAAAACCTCTTTGGGAGTCTTCAATCCATTGATAGGGAAGAGAATATCTCTAGATATTGAGAGGCACAAGCATCCATATGCTTCATCAAGCCTATTCTAGTATTTTTCTTTGTCAACATAATGAATCGGCTCTGCCTCTGTCTCCATTGTGAATCCGAAGAGTCTTTTGGAGTGAAGATGCATTTCCACGCCTCCTTCCACTGGTGGTAGTTGAAAGGAGTGAGAATCTCCATTAGAGGGGCCATTTTGAATGCAGTGAAGGAGACTGAGCTGCAGTAGCGAATGCAGTGAAGGAGACTGAGTTGTTGTAGCGAATGCAGTGAATAAGACTGATAAACTTGTAAATCACACAATCAAATCGACAAAGTAAGGTCGAAATCCTACAATTTTGGAATTTTCTTCACACCCAACATAGTTGATCAAGAAAGCTTGATCAACAATTCCTTTACTTGGGATATTAAGTGGTAAATTCTTCGCTTCTAGTGCAATACTAGAAGGAGAAATTTTGTTGATTTTTTTATTATTATCGAAGTATGAATCTGTAGCAGGAGAAGTGCCTTGTCCTGCCGAGGCTCTAATACCATATTAAACTGGGCACATAGATCTGTGGACCAACACACAACTCACAAGATAGATCATACAATTTTACTCATAAATTGAAGAATGAAACCGCGCAAAAATGGCTTGCAATTCTGAAAGTTTTCATTAATCAAAAGTAATTAGATAATTAATTACAATGAAGTACAATGGATAAATAGCCTCATGCAATTCGAATCCATTTGAAGAAATTTGAATTTGTTTGACTCTACTTGACTGAATGGTTAACTGACCTTGTCTAAATCATTATCGTAGTTCAAAATACAAAATCAAGTGTCTAATTCAGTGTTAACTAGTCTACCTGACTGAGGTAGGTCAGTAAATGTGTCTCAGCTGCATGCAGCCATGAAAACCTAGTGCAAAATGAGTAGAACTGAATGTAACAGTCTAGAACTGAATGTAACTGACTCCTAACTGAGCTTGACTAGTCACCAACTGAACTCAACTACTGGAGGTTGGTGTTGGCACTCCCAGTGGCTCCTAATTTGTAGGGATTGATCTAGGAGGCTCCTAAACTGATGCATGCAAGTGTAATAAATGGAAATTGGCATCAATTAGTGTTCCCCACACTTTAGTAACTAGTACATGTGCCCCAATTAGGCCAAGTGGACCCAATGGTGCTAGTGAGTGACTAAATATAGACTGAAAGGACTCCTGATGTAGATATAATTGACCATGTTGGACAAGGGAGGATTATAATCCTAACAAGAGAAACCAAACCTTAGTGCATAATAGAAATAAAAAGGTTAAAGCTATTCAAAAAAGGGACACACCTTTAATATGCAGTCAAAATCTATTATAAAAAATATTTACATATAATAAAATGTTAAAAAGAGTTATTGCTTCATAAAAGGGAAGTAAACGTGCATTATACTTCCCTTTATTCAGTTAGGTTTTATTTTTTGTTAAGTGAAATAAACATAGTAGTATATTTGTTAAACGTTTTGGACTTTGTAGTGATTTTTAATCGGAATCCGGTGAATTATTTTTTTCCAAAATTTGAATTTTGAATTATTTAAATCATGTTTTTGAATGCATAGCTAGATTCAACATCCTCAAATACCCCAAGGACACATAGATTGTGCAAGTTTAATAACTATCATATGCTTTTTCAAGAATTAATCTAAAATTTCTACTGTATTATGTAAAAAACAAATAGAAAAAATAGCTTGAAAAAAGTTGAAAACGTCTAACATTTAGACTACTACAAAATAAACGACATCCTCATGAAGAAAGAGGATGGAAATGATCCTTGGGAAAAAAAAATTCATATTTTCTTGAACGAATTTTTTGATGCTGTTGAGAGGAAGGAAGGAACACGTCTTCTTGAAGATTGGTAATTGCTAGAGATTCTTGGAGGGGGAAGAAAAATACACGCACTGAGAAGGAAGATCGGATGCCACCGGTTTTGGTGAGGTTTCTTGGAAAAGAGGCGATTAGGCTTGCTAGCCTCTGGAAGGTGGGGATAAGTGAAATTTTCAGTTTGTTTTCATTGGGAAGGATTGTGTTTGAATCACAACGTCAGAAAGAAGGTTCCCTTGAAAAGGAATTATAGGTTAATTTACGTTGGGGTACCAGGATCCGAGTTCTTTCCAGAGTTTTTATCCAGATCTATGGTAACAAATTGCTAATGATTAACAGGTATGGACATTCCATTTTCTTCTATGATAAATATCTTAATTCTTAGGAAATTAATCTTAACTAGTATTTTAAACCCTTAAAACTGTAATCAACAACAAGACCAACCCCATGGTGGTGAAATTCAGCATTGATGGATTTGTTTTAAACCTTTAAAAATGTAATCAATAGTGAGATCAGCCTCATGGTGCTGAAAGCCAATGTTGATGGAATTGTTTCAATCTATAAAACCGTATTTGACGGAAGAATTGTCCTCATGGTGGTGAGAGCCAATGTTATTGGTTTTGTTTTTAATATTTTAAACAATAGGTTGTTGTATAATTGGCCTCTTGGTAGTGACAACCATTGTTGCTGGTATATTAACCTTTTGACCCAAAAATTTGTTGGAAGGGTCGACCACTCGACGATGAGAGCTTATGCTAGTTTTCCTAGATGTGGTGAATGGTCTCTTTGTGGGATCCTCCCAATTTGTTTTCTGACTTGTGGTGTGTAAATTGGATCATGTGACCACTAATGCACCTGAGCCATATTTTCTTAATTACTTACATAACTATACATGCTTACGGTTGTAAGTCTCGAGTGATATTTTTGAAGGAGACACCTCCCTTGTAGATATAATGTGTCTTAGTTTTATAGCCAATTTCTCCGTTGGAAGATCATAATACTTACACTTTTCATTAATCAAATAAAGGGACTGAGTCAAATAAATAAGAGCAAACGTATCATATACATATATTTCTAATCTATGTGAAGATAAGTTATTGCGATCAATTGAGTCTCGAAGAACTTAGTAAAAGAGCCGTGGAGCTCTTTGTTGATTCAATAAAGGTAATCCATTAATGGATAAAGAGTAAGAATTAAAAAAATCAAATCTTAAATATCTAAGTAAAGGATATTGGTTTAAATCTCTAGTAAAGGTAGTGTTTATAGAGAAATTAGAAAGTAATATTCAACATTCAGTTTGAGTAATTACCTCTTAGTAAAAGATTTATTCTTTTTATAATCTCTCTCGTTTAGTGGATTCATGCCTAACTCAGGGGTGGCCTCTTGGTTGTAAAACTTAGGCCGGACAAAGATCCAAATGGTTGGGAGAAAATTCGAAGTCAAGCCTTTAATCGCTTCTTTTAGTCTCAGTGAGATAAGTTTCCTCCCAAGATATATGTTATCCCCATTCTTTATTTTATTTTGATGAACTAGCTAAATTAATAAATTCTTTACAATTGTAAGTATTATTATTTATGTAAATGTTATTACTATTATAGTTCAATGGACAATGTATTACGCACATGGAAGTGATAGTTTTGGTTATATTTCCAAAGAAGAATTGATCCCAAATAACACTGTTATGAGGGAGGCATAAATGTTAATGTTTAACTCATGTTATACCATTGTAAAATATATTTTTAACTTTATGTTGGGTTTATTCGTGTTATTGTGTAAAGTTGTGAGAAGGTGTATATATATATACATAATTTCTATGTTTGGAATTACATAGAATTCCCATTGCTTTACTATTTAAGTATCATAGAATGAATAATGTGCATGAGCTAGATAAATTATCTTAAAGGATTATTATCGTAATGGATGAAGCATGAGTAGTTAAGGGTAGAAAATAAACAATCATAAATGGTTATGGTTAATATGGAGGAAGAACCATATTTTAGTGTTCTAAAGAATAATTTAGAATACCAAGTTAAAGATTTGTTAAATAATTGTTAAATGGAAAACCCATCAAAGTAGTTCATGAGTGTTATATTCCAATGAATGTCCTTGTAACTATGCATGTTATAGGAGTAGGATAATATTTTTATATAGGTGAACATACATTGGTGAAGATAGCTTTGTTTACATATAAAACTTCATTTCATTTACATATTGAGGAATGCTTCCTCATTATGATGTCAAATTATCATTAGGACTAACACCTTTGCTTGGTTGAGCGAGTTAAAAAAAATTACCCCATTTCCACAAACACAGTAAACTGAAATTTGGGTTTGTTACAGAGTAAAAATTTCTGCTTTTACTTTCAAAAATTTGCATCTATCTGGTTTAAATTCATATAGAAAATGGATGTTACTTGTGATTTTAATAATACCGATGTTAGGGGTGGTAGGCATGTGTGTTGGGGGGGGGGGGGGGGGGGGGGGGGGGCGCGTTGGGGGTTTCTCTTAGACCCTGAAAAACCACACGAAATGAAGTATGCGTGGGGACTAGGAATAAATACGAATAACCAAGAAGAATAACCATTCCTATGGAAGGGAGTTGAGCTTGGTGTGGAATAAGGTCACCATCATCGGGGACTCATAAATTATAATCCCCTATTTGATTTGCAAAACCCCTCAAAGGACCTTTCTTAAGTATGCTAATATCTAGAATCCTTATAAGGTGTAAGAATTTTGACTTGTTTCAAGCCTATCATGTAAATAATAGGAACATAATAAGGGATCAGAAAAATAAGACAACCTTTTTGAAGACGGTCATCTATGCAGTAGCAAATTGAGTGAAGACAGCCTTGCTCATTCCCTGAGCCAAGGACTATGCAAAATTTGGGGGACCACCCATCTGACCCATATCCTATAAGTGCTTCTCAACTCTTCAAGATACTTCCCATGCAAGATGAAATAACAAGTGTTAATTGGTTTAAGCATGATCGGATGCAAGGTTCTGGAGCAACCTCATCCTTTTACAAGATGGCTTGTGCAAGCAATTATTTAATGTACCTCCATGATTGAAGTACAAGTCCTTTCATTCCTTCCCTAAAGCATGTGGGAAATAAACTAAGATGGTGTCATTGAATAGGCCCGATGACTAAACACAAAGTAGGAGCATCTAAGGGTCATAAACGTTTAGTTTTATAGTGGAAGTTGGCTGGTAGCGGGTGTATGGGTCTATGGTGTTGAATTTGGTAGATTTGGAGTCGTAATGGATGGATCCAACTCTCTCCCCGATGAAGTAGGGATTTTGCCCTTGCTACAGGCAGGAACAACTTCCTTATGTTTATAGGATGGAAGGGTAGGGTTCCTGTGAGAATGGAAGAACAGAATGAAGTAAACAAAAAATGAAATGAAAAACCCCTCTGCACACAAGGTTAGGGTTAAGCTCCAAGACCTTGCATACAACTGTTAGAAAACCAAAAGACCTGCAAGGAATCAATGGAAACCTGCAAGAAAATGTTAAGCAATAAACTTGCAAACAAACAATGTTAGAAAACTACAATCTACCAAAGCAAAAACATAAAAAGACAAGTATACCTTCTGGTTGGAATGGGCCACCATGCCCTAGCTTGGGAGAGCACCTCTCTTAGGAATGGGGAGCTATGGCTCAATGGAGGAATGGAGGAGAGGGAGGGTGAATGACTTGAGAGGCAAATGGTCTCAAGGCACTCACATAGGAAGCATAACGATAGGGAGTGAAGCAGTGATTTGAGAGTCACCCCCACCCCTCTATTTATAGTTTTTCTCAAGATTTTTAGGGTTTTAAGCCCCTGGTTGGGGATTTAGCGCCTTTTTTGGGATTTTAGCCCCTTTCACCCAATCTTTAGCTCCTTTGGGGGTTTTAAGCTCCTTTGAGGGGTTTTAGCCCCTATGGGAGCTAGTTTGGCTCTTTTCTGGGGTTTTTAGGCCCTTTTTCATATTTTTAAGCCTTTTTGAGGGTGTGGGGGTCAAATGAGGGTCGTGCATGGATGTCCTTGGGTGGTGTAGGTCATGTAGAGCTTAGTGAGGGATTTTTTGGGTTAACAAATTCCCCCCTGATGTGTGAGGGCAGGAGCTCATCGTATGGCCGACGGACATCATAGGATTTTCTTGGGGAGAGGTGGTGCTTCCTGGGCTGGGGCATGGTGGCTTTTGGTTTTTGTATTAATATGGTTCCCATCAATGGGTGAGATACAAATAATGTGTGACATGTATATGGACGAGGCGAGCATCCCCATGCTCGTAACGATGTCAAAAGAATAATGTGATCTAAGCTCTATAATACAAGAGTCGATCATGTACAACTGTTGTTACAATAGTGGTTGCCTCAATGAGAGGCTGACTACAATACTGATATGAAGAACTCCTACATTGGACCCATGGAATTCTCATAGAATGCTATATCTTCATGACTGATGATCTGTTGGATCTAGAGCAGTACATAGTTTTTTGACGGAGAGTTAGAGTCTCTATGGTACAAGTATGTTGTATCAATCATAAATATATATAGAAGCACTACTGAGGCTTCTGAACATTGTCTCCAACGCAACCCAAAAATCACAAGGGACATGAACCTGTTGGGTTCCCTCAAATTGACTCATTAATGTGCTAGAGTCAGGTGACATCCGGGGTCTTTGAACAAATACGACACGGACCAATACCCTGTACGAATCTCAACGGTGCGATGATGTAGTTGGAGTCGAGCATGTGAGAAACAACCATACTGAGAGGCATTAAGGACTCCTCTCAAGTGGTCCAAGGAACTCATCAATGAGGTTAATGAAACCAGGATACAGGGACCTCTGGGTCTATCTTCCGAAATATGTGTGTTGTCCTCACCAGAGGGAGACATGTAATTGGCCAAGGCAATGGTGTTTCCTTGCCCAGAAGTGCGATGAAAATAACTGATAGATGGGAGCTAATATAAATACTGAGTCATTGAATCACGGGGAAGGGAGGAGTTGAACAGGGGCAGGGAATCATGGGGGACTCAAACTTCCTTTGTTTAGAGTATGATGGCAGGGCGGAATAGGAAGCAAATGAAACTAACTCATGGGAAAGGGATCATAGCTGTAATACCGGGAATATAACTGCAGATGGGAAATGCTTGGGGGAGGTAGACACTTTTGATATTGATGGGATCCAAGGAAGCCACATTACAGAGTACTATGAACAAAGGAGACCCAAAGTGGGAATGCTGCCAAACTATTATATGTGGGGTGGTGTCTAAAGACACCGTTGTGGTATGATCTTGCAGATTTTTTGTGAGCTTGAGAAAGTAAATGCTCGATGGTGCTTTCAATTTTAGAGAGTTTGAAAACATGAAGAAGACTCCAATGGGGGCTCTTTTTCATTGGTAGTCTCCTGTGCTCGAAAAAGGATAAAAGTACACATAGGAGATCTCACCCATCCTTTAGGGGATGAGAGACTTCTTTACCGTTGGTAGTCTAGTCAGGCCAGAAAAGGTTAAACCTATATTGACTGGACAGTCATTCAGATACTTTTACGAGCATGAACGAATCCAAGTTTTCTCAGCAATATTTTATTGATGAGAAGGATGGAAAATAGATTAACGACAACTCGTGGTGATCTTTTTTGTAAAGTTCGGCCCCTCTGCCCGAGAAAGCATAAAAGGATGCAGAGGGGAATGTTCTTAGCTTGAATGTGCCAAGGTGGTCCTTTTCATATGGTATTCTACATGGTTCTTAAAAGGAGATAAATGAGACGATGTAGATGCACTTTCCTATACTTTAACGAGCAGGAAAGGAAGCATCTGTGCTCAACCGTCTTTTCATTCTTTTAGGAGTCAGAAAAGAGCTTAAAAGAAACTCTAATATGGTCAACCAATTGCGGTGGCACAGGTGGTGCCCCATGTCAGGACAGTGGATAATGGTCCAAAGGTCATCCATGCAGTATGGATGGAGCAGGTGGATCTTAAACATACCAATACATGCACAGAACAGATCGCGACAAAGGCACGCGAATCGGTGTGGCAGAGGCACACAAACCAGTGTTGCTCTCTGACAGAGGTCAGGAGGTTCGTGTGTGAGTTGTGGTGGACAGACTTGACTACATGTGATGTGAGTACAAGTCCAGAGGATGTTATATGTCAAATGCATGCAAAGGAAATGATCCATCCTCTGGACGATGGTCCGAAAACCCGCTTAAGGTGCGGTGGGAAGATTAGACAGCTATATGCTAAAATATAGTGATGTACCTTATGGGCGGTGGCTCGAGAACCCGCATAAGTGGCGAAAGGAAAGCGTGATGCAAGTATAGGTCCAGAGACACTTACATCACAATTGGGCTCGTAAACTGAGGTAATTTCCGGGAAGTGGTCCTGAAAATTACTCGTTAAACATGATATGATGGTCTCATATGGATATAGAGGGCGAAATTCTAAAACCAATGGCGTGAATGACATCTCAAACAGACTCCGTATGGTCCTGTTCTGTCGAAAGGAAGAAAATAGGTCAAATGGGGCCTATATATGGGTGGGGACCACTTTGTGAAGTGCCGTTGTCATTGTTCACTGCAGAGTTGGAGAGGTGGGCCCTAGATTTTCTTTTGCTGATTTCTCCTGTTCTGATCGGCGATTTAGAGTTCCACGACTTACAGGTAAGAGCCCTTGCAAAATCTATCCTTTTTAGTGGTTTACATTTTGAATTTGGTCACCTAGAGGTCCTCTATGAGCCTGTTGGAGTTTCAATGAGCCAAGTTGCACCTTTCGATGGAAAAAGAGCGACCTGGTCGCACCTGTGAGGCATTTTTGAGTGTCCTGGTTGCTCTTTTTGGCCAAACAAATGTGACTTGGTCCCTGGGTGACATTTTTTGATGAGAGTAGTGGCTGACAGTTGTGTTTTGCTTGTGCAGGATGGCTGATATTAAGTGGCATGAGAAAGACTGTAAAGACCTCTGGGAGGTGGCATTGCGAGACAGGAATGTGCGTGCTACATTGGCTCATTGTGCTTTACTAAAGTTCATGCGGATACCCCTCATGAAGAGCTTGTGTTTGTTGCTGCAGACGTTGGTGAGCTTTTGGGATATTGGGGAGAAGGCCTTCCTCTTCCAGGGCTAGCGTATTGAGATTATGCTGTTGGATGTATACTTCTTGACTGGGATCCCTAGAGTTGTTGGTGACTTAGCACCGGTGCTGTCTTGGGGGGAGACATTGGAGGAGTTATGTGATAGGCACTGCTACGCTACTGCTTATGTATGTGGCTCACACATCTTGACATGTGACATTGAGGACTTGTCGACACGGGTAGTGGCGACACTACTGCTGCGTATCTTGGGTTCCAAGGGAAGCCACAATATATCTGGAGGGAAGCTGCAGTTGGTAGAGCGTGCTATGAGGGGAACTTACTATGGGTGGGCCCAAATGTACCTTCAGGCTATTCGGCATTAGCTAAACAATGCGAGAGCATCTGGGGCAGGATTTTGTTTTGAGTCCTTCTTATGTGATTTCTTTTTTGATAAAGTACCTACACTGCGTCCACACCGGGCAGTGCGGAATGGTGGTTCGTGGGAGCCATAGATGCGCAAGTGGTGCCAGATGATGGTACGAGAGGGTTGTGACAGAGTGGGCTGCTACTTTATCGAGGAATTTCTTGAGCAGTGGCAACAACTCCCACTGATTATTGAGGAGTACCCTTATGTGGGTATGGATTATCATGGGGATCCCGAGATGCCCCGAGCTCTTGGTCAGGCATGGGTACAAGATGGTATGTATGTGTGATGTCTTTATGTTAATCTTTGTTTGTGTATACAGATGTTGGTCCCCACCTGCCGCCTGGGTATTAGAGGCGGGTGGTCACTATTGCAGAGGCAACGGTTCTTGCGGGGAACCCTCGCAGCAGATGGTGGGAGGTGGATGATTTTTTTTTGTATTTGGAGCAGCTTGTTGATGGGATCTCTGATGATGGCTGGAAGCATTTGAATAATGAGCTGATTGCTTCCATTCACAATTTTCCTCTAGAGTGGACCTCTATGATGAAGAGTATGGACGTGGCCTACGATTACCTTCGTCGGGCAGCGAGAGGGGATCTTCCTGCAGAGGATGAGTCTTCTAAGGAATATGATGATACTGAGCCAGATGATGAGCCTAGGTCATATTAGCAGCTAGTTGGGCTACCCCTAGTGGGTTGGTGCACTTAGGAATTTTTGCATCGCAATGTATATTCAGTTGAGAAAGCATATGTGGCTTCTTGTTTTGTACTGGACATATTTTGGACATGTGATTTATATACCTATATATTTTTGATGCACGTGGATGCACTTTTTATGGTTTTACATGTGAGTCTTTTTATGATGACGTGAAATGCAATGCCTAGATGATGTATTTTTACACTTGTGTGTGTGTTTTATATATGATTATGCATGATGTTGTGGTTGTATGTTTCCTATATGCGGTTATGAATGTGCCAATTTAGGATTTCATTAGCCATTTGATCTGCTACACTATTGAGGTTTCTGGGAACATGTGTGAATGTAATGGATTCAAATGTTCTAACCATCTGTTTAGTGCATAGGAATTTTCTAAAGAGGTAGGGATCACGTACCCGGTAGTAGTTATTCAACTGGGAGACAAGCAGCTGGGAGTCTAAGAAGACATCAAGATGGAAAATGCCTAACTGGAGAGCGGAGGCCAGGAGGCCATTGACACCATAATATTCATCCTGGTTGTTGGTACCACTGCCAATGCATATTCCATCGATATGGATCAACTCGTGCAATGGGGAGTAGATGACCCATGCAGCCGAGGCGAGGTTTGGAGACCATTTGCTCGCTCCATCAGCAAATCCAATGTACCAATTTGAGGTAGGATCCATCTGGAGCAATGAGGAGAAAAAATACATAAGACTCACTTTAAAAAAATGTGTAAAACAAAAAGGGACAAGACTATATTACAAGTTGAACTAGCGTCACTTAAAGAGGTGACATTAGAGGGAAAGTGGTTTGGAATTTCAGGGGATCAGCAGTCATTCCTTTGTATGACACAATGAACCCTAGGAGACGGCCCGTTGAGACACAAAAAACATACTTGAAAGGGTTCAAGCAGATTTTGTACTTGCAACATCGCAAGAAGGCTTGCCGCAAGTTGTCTATGTGTTGTGCTTGCTTTTGTGACCGCGCAATGAGGTTGTCAAGATAGACCAACATGATGTGGATGAGGTCGCGGAAACAGTGTTTCATGGCATGCTGGAAGGTGGCTCTAGCATTCTTCATACCAAAGGGAATTACTCGATAGACGAATGTGCCCCACGAGGTTGTGAATGCAGTCTTGTAATGATATTGTTTCCGTATCCGGATTCAGTTATATCTGGAAAAGTCATCCATGAAGGAAAATACCTCATGTGCGGCGCATGCATCGATAATCTAATCGATGAAGGGTGTTGGGAAGTTATCTTTGGGACATGCCCCATTTAGATTGAAGAAGTCTGTGAAAATGCAGATGGTACCCTATTTTTTATTTACGGGAACATGATTAGAAACCCAAGTGGTGTACGTAATGGGGTAAATGAAGCCAGCTGTGCGCAGCTTCTCAATTTCGGCTTTGACCGCGACAGATTTGGAAGGATGGATGGACCATTGATTTTGGTGCATGAGGACCACATCGGGCCATGTGTCAATGTGGTGTTGCATGATAGATGGATCCAACCTGGGAATTTTAGTGTAAGACCAGGAAAAGATGTCACGAAATTCTTGGAAGAGAGCTTTGTAGGCAGCGACTTCTTCTAAGGAGCAGGATGCCCCCAGAATGATTTCTTCAACAACCTCAGAGTTGGTTGAGATGTTGATTTTGATGGTAGGTGAAATGTTGGCCATGTTCCCTTCTTCGAAGACATCTGGTGCCCGAATGGTATTTTTGAACTAGTCGACTTTCCCATGAATGAAATCTTTCGTTTCCATGGAAAACTGGTCAGACTGCGACACGAGCTCTTCGGGGAGGAAGAACGAGCGATGGTGCATGTCGTCCCATGGGTATTTTGGGGTGTTTAAGGATTCAAGTATCTCCTCATCGTTGCGGAAGCAACGAAGAGACAGGTTTGATGGACCGTCTGTGATGTTGGAGACAAGAGGGTCTGTAGAACTGGACATCATGTAAATGGACATGGTGTTCGAAGAAGGAGGTGGGGGGTGAACTTCTTCGATTAGAGTGATCTTAGATTCAAGGGAATGTTGTCAAAGGTTGGCTAGGGCCATTCATAACTCATAAAATTCTTGGAAGTGGTGAGAATAGTGTCCATACAATCCACAGAGGGCACAAGCATGGTTTGTTCTCAACGACTTGTTTCTCACTATTGGCCTGCTTGGGAGTTCAAGCACGGGGAGGTTTTTTGTTGTATCCATGCCATCCAAATGCGCATGGATTATGGGGATCTCAGGGCAGTTTTGGGTTGGATGGCCCTATTCTTCGCAGACGACGCAAGGTGGGATCTGTCGAGGCTCAACGGTAGCTTTCATGTTTTTTCCCTTGGCCCTTTTTGGGTGGGGCGGTGTGGGTGCAGGTGTGGTGGTTGGTTTTTGCGGGCCGGGTGGAGGATGATATTTGACCGCAATAGGTTGCATGGGGGTTAAGACTACCTGGGGCATTGGTGGGTGGATCAAGGTACCGCATAGGAATTCCCAATGTGAAATTGGGTAAGTTTAAGGTAGCCATTACTGGATTACTCATGACACCAGGTGGGGGAAAGAGGAAAGGAATTGTGTGGACTAGGGAGGAGCCCAGATAACTCCCTGATGGTTGTATGTGGGGATGAGGTTGTGGTTGCAGCTGGGCATAATGCTGCGGCTGTGGATGATGTTGCAATTGTTGTTGATTATGCGATTGTGGACGGTGTTGTGGTTGTGGTTGGGGGTGCAGTTGCGGTTGTTGTTTGGGTGTAGTGGTGCTGGATGAGAGCATGCACAAATCCGTGGTCTCATTTGGTGTCAGTAGTGGTGACACTAAGGGGAAAGAATCCATCATGGTGGTATCGACAAACAACCTAGGGCCCACATTCAACAATGGGGAGGCTGGTATGTTGTCAACCATGGTATTGACCGTAGGGATAACATTGGCAGGTGCGGTTAGCCCTTGCGGATCAATGGTGTTGATTGTAGGGATAATGTTGGTGAGTGCCATTAGTCCTTACGGATCATGATAAGTCAGTTGGTCAACTGTCACGATTGTCCCTTCATGGGGGAACATTATGATATGGAAAACAGTTGATGCTACATCTCTCATGGCGTACATATAACTTCTTCCAAGGAGAAGGTTATAGTCCAACTGAGCATTGACAACCTTTATGTCAATCAATACTATTTTCTTTCCTAATGTGATGGCGACATGAGGGAGGATTCCTTGGGGGTTAGTGGGATGGCCATCATAAGTCAGAGAGTAGTAGATGATGGTTGCAGAATCGGGGATCCAAGCTTCTTCCAGACTAGGGTAGACATAACGCACTTGGATGCCCCCTCATCTACTATGCACCGGTATACGACCAAATTTTGGATAGGCACCAGGATTTGGAAGGCAATGGTTGATGGCATCCGCGGTTCTCCATTCTCCGAGTTGAATGTGATCAACTTTGAGTCAGAGGGGTCCACAGCACCAAGGGTGGCTAGTAAGGCTTTCCGTTGCATTAGGAAAGTTTTGAGTACCTCAAGAATGGACATGGCGGTTGGTGTTTCGGTCAAATCATCCACGATGCTGTAGGTGACAGCAGCTCTAGCCATAATGTTGTTGGCAACTGGTCATATGGGAGGGCACAAAGGGAAAGGGGGTAGCTGAAGAGGTGCATTGGCAGGTGGTGAACACCTGTTTTTGCTTTCAGCGCTACTCCTGGAGTGTTGGGATTGGGCTAGGGAGTGGGTGCAGTTGCTACTAGTCCTTGGACTGGTAATGGGTTTTCGAGGACCATGGGTGGGGGCCCTGGTGGTGCCGGGTTGGGTTAAGCTTGGGATGCTATATTGGTAGTATGTTGAACCTCGTTCCTAATGGCCTTCTTAGCGTGACCCAGAAGGGAAAATCATATGTGTAGTGCCCATAGTCCTCGCATAGTGTGCACAATTGGTTTGTACGCAACAGAGCGTTGCGCCTCGGTGCATTTGGTCATTGAGGATTTTGGGTTGGCCGGTTTGCCACGACATTGTTGGGAGGATTTGGTTGTTGACCTCCTCCCCGCGGTTGATTTTTGCCTTGGTTATGGGGTTGGTTATTCCTGTCTTCCCCTTGTTGGTTATTGGGGGCTGGTTGGTTGGGACGGTTTTGCTGTGCAAACTCCTATCCCAATGGAGCAGGGGTGGGGGCTTGAACAGCTTGCACCGATGGTGCATAGTATACTTGGGTGGGTTTTAGTGCCACAAATGTTGGCATTTGTCCCGTGTATTTCTTTGTTGGTTAAGCTAATGCCTGGGCCTGCTGCGGTTTCGCAGGTTGTGCATAAGAAGTTGTGGCTTCGGACTGGGACATCATTCTTGCATAGTTTAGAGTTTGGTTTTGGTAGGAAACACTAGGGGTGTTTCTTGGTTGTGGTGGTATTACAGGTGGTGTTGGACGCTACTGTGGTTGGTGGGAGACAAAACCTATGATGCCATCTGCGGCATGGGATGCCTCGGGTGTATCCCGGTAGGAGGTGCATGTACAGGAAGTGTCTGTAATGACAGTGTAAAGGTATCCAAACTGTGCATAGATTAGATCAAATTGCTAGCCTTTCAAGATGGCCTCCTCTTCGTATTGGGGACGTTCGGATGCGACGTCCTTTGCAATAGGTGGTAACAAAGTTTTTAGGAACCAATTCAGGAAGATCTTGTCATCAAGTTGAATCTTGCACAAACTACGACATCGCTGCCACCCATGGATGTGGTCTATTATGTGGGTCACAGTATTTTGGTGGCAAGATAACAAGATCTCCACCCCTTCATCGTATCTAATGGGGAGTTGAAAATATTGCAGGAACATGAAATTTGAGTTAAAATCCGGGTATTTTGCTTATGGTAGCTCAATATACCACTTGGCCACAACACCTGTGAGAATGCGTTGAAATAGTTTGAGCTTGACCGAATTATCTACAATGCTTTTTGATGAGCACCATAGGTGAAACGTCATGATGTGGTTTTGGGGGCACTCCCTTGCCTTTCCTTCAAACTTGGGAATGTCTGAGGGAAGTTTGGTTGGCATGGGAGGCCAAATTTTTTGATGGCGGATAGGGTCATTTGTTAACCGAGCCAAGTCAGGCAAGTTGAGACATGCTGTGAAAGGAAGGTTTGACCCAAGGTTTATGTGAGATGGGGCAACAATGGTGGTGGGGTTTGCAGGGACATGATGCACCTGCATAACTGGGGGTACTTGTGGCACCATTGTGGATGGGCCACTGCCCCCAACTGTGGTAAATGAAATTGTGTGAGTGGAAGGGCCACTGCCCCCATGTGTGACAAAAGGGGCAGTGTAGGTGGAAGGGTCACTGCCCCCATGTATGCCAAGTGGGACAGTGTGAGTGGAAGGAACACTACCCCCATGTGTTACAGGTGGGACAACTTTACTGGTCAATATGGGTGGTGGTAGCTGGCTTATGATGGCTTGAATTACCATGCTAGGGCCACCAGAAGAAGTGTTGGTGGTGGTGTGGGGTGTGGACATGGGTCTACTACCAATCACTAAGCCGAAAAATGGATCCGGGTTTGCACCAGCCATGGGGCTAGATGGTGCAGTATGAAGGTTTGGCTCAGATTGGTATGATTCTGAGTCTAAATCAGAGGTTGTGTGGCCTTTTGATGGTGTAGAGGGTCGTCGAGAATGGTCTCGATGGTGTTGGTTCAAGGACCTGAACTGTGGTGGATTTCCTCTCAGGCATGAGGAAGAACATGGGGGATCAATTGTGTCTGATTTGTATGTCAAGTGGTGAAATATGATAATGAATTTTTGGACCCCAGTTTTAATGGATTCCTATTGGATTTAGGTGGTCAGTTGGCCACCAAAACTGCCAGAAGACAACGCTTGGATTTTTCCTCACGGGAGTGGTAGTCAATCGGTGGGGGTCGTTGCCCGTTTCACTTGGCAATTCCTTTCAATGACCATCTACTTGGGGTTCCTGTGGTACTCCTCACAATGAGTTTCTGGGTTGAGCCCAAGTACTTCCCATGGTTAAGGCAGTCAGGGACTTATGTCCTCAAAGACTGTAGATGGTTGAATTAGTGTAAATTATAAATTTTAATGGCTAGCTCAGCGTCATGAACTGAGTTTGGTTGTTTTATGTGGTATGGTTTGTGTGTATGCCTTTTATCTTTCTGTTACATTTACTGGCTGCTTGTATGGCTTATGAATAGTCTGCAAAGATTGTATTGCAAAAATTATAATCTGAATAGATTATTTAACATAACAGTAAATTGTAAACATGAACTTGAATGCATGCCATACCTGAATTTGAATTTGAACCTGACTAGGTGATTGCCTTACACTTGTATTTCTCTTCAACCAGGAAAGAGTGTTGGGCTCTCAATGCAATGGGAATAGGCCCATCCATAGCTCCTCAGGTCACTCTTCGAATGCAAGGTCAATCAATAGGGAGGACGCAAACACTGTGAAACCCCCATCGGTCTCCACCCCCTCTACCTTCCAAGTCACCCAATTTTAGTGGTTTAGAAAAATGACAGGTGAAGTGCATATTACTATACGAGCTTCACCCTTCGGTCTTATCCCAGAATACCCCGAAGGGTGATGACAGGGTAGAGGAGGAAGGGCTAGGAAAGATGTTAATTTAAACTTAAGAATTGAAACCTACAGTAATTTTTTTATTCAAGATTTAAACAGATTCATTAACCAACTAACCATTTAATTTATCATTGATTTACACATGCTGTAATAAATTAAACAGATGTTGAAAGGAAATAGACACATGTTTGATGGATAGAGGCGGCTAAGCCGCACTGACAGTCCCTAATATTTAAAAATATGAATCACAGAGACAAATCGCTCTTTTTGAGGAAAATGTGGCGAGGGGGTTGCCAAATTTTCCCTAAAACAGGCGAGGGGGTTGCTCAGAAACTGCAGACAGAAGCGGTCTAGATTTTGGGGTGAAGTCGCACCTTTCGGGCCTAAATGAGCGACCTGGTTGCACCTTTAGGGCCTGAATGAGCAACCTAGTTGCACCTTTCATCTTGATAAGAGCGACCTGCTCCGAAAGGTGAAATTTTTTTGAACCCGAGTCAGATCCAACCAACAGTAACTTGTACTATGGCCAAATGGGCTCGTTTTGGCCTTGAGGAGGCTCGGTAGTAACTAGAAATGAAGGAAAAGATAGATCTAATCTAGATTTGAAAGAAAACTAAACTACGAAAAATAAAACTAAAATGTAGAAATAAAACCCAGGGATCCTGTGGGATCGACCTGGTATGGTCACCAAATCCGTAGTATGGTTTTCACCCTTGCTACAGGCAGGAACAACTTCCTTCCGTCTATAGGACGGAAGGGTAGGGTTCCTATGAGAATGGAAGAATAGAATGAAATAAACAGAAAACGAAATGAAAAACCCCTCTGCACACAAGGTTAGGGTTAAGCTCCAAGACCCTGCATACAACTACTAGAAAACCAAAAGACCTGCAAGCAATCAATGGAAACCTGCAAGAAAATGTTAAGCAATAAACCTGCAAACAAACAGTGTTAGAAAACTACAATCTACCAAAGCAAAAACATGAAAAGACAACTATACCTTTTGGTTGGAATGGGCCACCATGGACTAGCTTGGGAGAGCACCTCTCTTAGGAATGGGGAGTTATGGCTGAATGGAGGAATGGATGAGAGGGAGGGTGAATGGCTTAAGAGGAAAATGGTCTCAAGGCACTCGCATGAGAAGCATAACGATAGGGAGTGAAGGAGTGATTTGAGAGTGACCCCTGCCCCTCTATTTATAGTTTTTCTCAATATTTTTAGGGTTTTAAGCCCCTGGTTGGGGCTTTAGCCCTTTTTAAAAAAAATTTAGCCCCTTTCTCCCAATCTTAAGCTCATTTGGTGGTTTTAAGCTCCTTTGAGGGATTTTAGCCCCTTTTTGGAGGTTTTAGCCCCTATGGGGGCCAGTTTGGCTCTTTTTGGGGGTTTTTAAGCCCTTTTTCATATTTTTAAGCCTTTTTGAGGGTGTGGGGGTCAAATGAGGGTCGTGCATGGATGTCCTTGGGTGGTGTAGGTCATGTAGAGCTTAGTGAGGGATTTTTTGGGTTAACACCTGATATCTCCCCTTCAACATGAGCGATGTATCACAGAACTAGAGGAGACAATGGGGTTTCTGGTAAGCATAATAGAAAGGTGGAAACAAGATATGGAGAGGCAAATGGAGACAAAGATAAGGGAGGGAATGCAGATATAGGAGGTTTCCAATTCCTAATTGGACCAGATTAAATCTAAGAATGTCATGCTAGAATTAGAGGCCCACTGTCTCCATGGGAGAGGACGAGACAAAGGTGAGTAGATTAGGGAACTTTAGGAGGAGGTCTATTAGATGAAGAGGGAATTGGAACCTAGAGGGAGGAGAACCGGCCATCAAGAGGATTAATGGGGTATCTGAAGACATATCAGGGTCCTGACCAAGAAGAACCTTTAGTGAACAGGAATGTTATGCAATCAAGTCCCAGAAATAACATAAAAATAGTAGAAATAGACCAAAAGAGAGTAATTCACACCTTAATAATGAATGACATAGATAGATAACAATCCTCTTTGAGGGAGGAACCTCCTTACACAATGTACTTGTGTATCCAAGACAAGAAAGTAGACAATGATGACTAAGATGAGAATATCTCCTTCCTATATGTAGGAGACAAAGGTGTACAATAACAACTAATAAACCCATTAATAGACCCAAGCCTACATAAATAATATGTAATGCACCAAAATATAGGGAGTAATGCACTACACTATATGGAGTAATGTGCCATCATTAAGGGCCTAACATGCCCCATTGTTATCACTCAGGATGTACCCCCGGTTGTGAAGGGATAAACCACAAGGTAACTACAAAACCAATCTTTAGGAAAGAAAGTTGGATTCTTTCTCTCCAGAGAGGGATCTCTCAATATTATCTAACAAGGCCAAATATATAAAACAAGAAATAAAATTTAAGATGGATGATGGTTTAAACAAGTGCACATTGGGCATGGAGTCAAATGGAGCAATACAAATTTATAGTGCTATTGCATGGGAAATTTAATAGAGGCAAGTTAGCTATCTCTTCATAGTCAAAATGTTTGTTGTATGGTGATATAGAGGAAATTTAGTGACAGTCCATTAACAAGGGAATCTATCAAGGATGAACCCACCATTAACTTTAGATGAAAAGATTTTGTGAATTCTTAAAAGTAATAAAACATTGCATATGAATATGGATTATGAACCATTGTAAAACTCATTCAATCATGAAAGGAAAACATAATGGAAGTTTAAACTGGAAACACATACACATAAAAGAAGGGAAAGTACAGATTGTAAAGATGAAAAAACATGAATCTCTGTCCAAGGACAGCTTCGACTCTACATTTTTATTAAGTTCTGAAATCTCAATTACAATGTAAAATATCTCATGGGTCCCAACCCTTGTTTCATTACAAAAACTTGCTTAAATTCAAAATAGTTCTGCATGAGATGATAACTAACTGTATGCTAAAAATAGGAAAATAACTGCCTTTTACATTTGTTATTTTGATTTCCTAACTAATAACTGTTCTGAAAATAAACTATAAACTACTAACTAACTAATTGTCAAATAGTCCTCGACAAGTCTTCAACCAATCTTCATCCTCGCAAGCTGTATTTGGTTTTTCCATATTTCTCAATTGTCTTCCATTGGTCGACATTTGGCAGCTCCAAGATGGCCATTTCCTTTTCCAACTCTCTTAATATTAGAATTAATGTGCCATTGATCTTCAGGAAATGAGTTCAATTAGATTGAATTATTATGCAATGTAAAGGAGTGAATAATACCCACTGAACAAGACAAATTTCACAGGAAACATACAAGTATTGCTTAGTATAATTAAAGTATAAAATTTATTAATCCCAGCAGTATACAACAATGTTACATAAAGTATAATTCCAATAATGTACATAGGATTCAAATTGATCAACTCAATTCGACTGCATGGTTAACTAGAAGTGTTTAAATCACTAATGGAGTTCACTAGATCAACTCCAGTTTTCTAATTTAGTCTCTCAATCAGTTATAATCAGTTAAAATAGTCTAACTTATGTGGTAGGTGAGAATAGGTAGCTTCCCACATGCATCCATGCAAGACTGGGGCTAACTGAATTGGAGGACATATAAATGAATGTAACTCGAGAATAACTAAGCTTGATTAGTCATGTTATAGCGGATTTCACCACTTTAGGTGAATCACACTTTGTATGGCCTTCCCCTGTCCCGTTGAAGACTCCTTAGACCCTATGGACCACCTTTTGTCCTTTGATGTTTCCTTGATCATCCCTAAAAACATATGAAAAATGATATACGCGAATTTTAAACTTATAAGCGCGTATATATGTGGGTTTGACCACTAAAACCGCGTACATCGGGATGTGTGCATAATCCAAATCCTTTTGGAGTTTTCCTTGACATGGATTCGACTCATTTGACTCTTGGCCTTCCCTATGCCTTGAGATCGCTCGGATTCGACCTTTCATTACCCCTTTGAAAAGCTATATAAGAAACCCCTTGGTACATTGAAGGCATAAGAGAGAATTGAGAGCAATGAAACTATAGTCCATTTTTGCTGGAACTTATGCTTGAGTCTACATCCCTTTGTCCCTTGGAGCACTTTTGTGTTCTTCCCAAGCTTACCTTTTGCTTGTGAGCTTGCTATCGAGAGATGGAGAATTTAAGTGGTGGAGGCCCAAGTGGGGGATTCAGTTTCTCCGGTTTGCAGACGTGCTGTCAGAGGTTGTATCTTGTAATCTCTAATTTATATTAATAGAAATATCTTTTCCTGTCCAATAATGTGTGTTTGAATGAATATTTTATCCATGGGATCATGTCAAATGATTTTACATTATTGATTATATATGCTAGAATAGATCTAACACCATGATATATAGAATTCTTGTATTGTTTACTTGTTGTTGAGGACGTAACAGATCAATTCAAGTTGAAGATTGGAAAGCTCAATGGGGATCTACTTCAACCGTCTGGAATAAGGTATGATTTCTGATCCTCTAGTGTTAGACATTTAATTTCTATTGCATATTGGAAAGGATTGATTTCTGGAGTCAAGCTGTCTATTGTGGTACCCCAAGCCATAGGAATTTATCTCCATAACAGAATTGGCGACTCCGCTGGGGAGTTCCTAGTAGTTGTCCTTTGGGGGTTGTTTTCTCGGCATTCAATGAATTTGAATCGCTCTTTCTCTCTTGTTTCTGTGTCGGGTATGGGGGCGTGTATGCCTGGTAGAGTCTGATTGGTGTGAAGTTTGTCTCAGCCTGTCTATTTGCCTTGATTTTATGCACCTTTCTTCCTGTAGGTGAGTTTTTGACTTACAGTCGCATATACACGCGGTTTCCCCTGCGATTTCCGCGTATACACGTAGGTTTACTGCGAACAATCGAGTATGCCCTTGATTTTTCCTTTTTAGGGAAGATAGTTGGTTGCTAGGTGAATTCTAATATTTGATGAGTCTCCTTTGACACTGCCTAGGTCTGCTTAGACCTCTGTTTTTGACCAAAAACGTTTTTTTAGGCTAAATTTTTCTTTTTTATGAAGGTTCTTGTCATGGCATTTTCGATTTTTTGTTTGAGATTAGTGCATTAGAGTTCTTTTACCTTAGTGCTTTGCTTGGGTGTTGTTTGAGTGTGCTTGCAGAGTCTAGGGGTCGTAGAATCATTCTTTTGCTTTTTTCATCTCTTTTATTTTCAAAAAATCCAAAAACATTTGCTTATCATCATGCATTGCATTTTGCACTTTGCATTGTACTTGAATTAGATTTGCTTTGGAGTACTAGTTAGGACTTCATATAGGAAAATTTTCATTTATCATTTGAATAAGAATTGTGCATTTCACATAGTAGCATACCCTGTTTTCATGGACACAATGCATTTGCATTGATTGTTAGGTGTGCATTTTACTTCAGGTTGCGTCATAACACCACTAGTTGCACGATCATATCCCTTTTTTGAGTAATAAAGCCAACTAAAATCAATGCTAAATAAAATGAATTACACTCTTTTCTTTTCTAGGGTGCACCAAAAACCTTAGGTTTTAGGATCATGGAATAGTTCATTGTAAGTCAATTCTCCAAGATCACTAAACAACAACATCTAGGTGTCTGTCCAGGTGAGTGTGTGAAATCCTTGGAATAACTAGTGTTTCTCAGGATCCTCCTCTCAAAATGGAGTTAAGCACGAGGCAGTGTGAGCGGTTATTGATTGGGATGACCCCTAGTCATAACTGAGTAGCATCAGATATATTTCCAGGATTGTATCCGTATCTGGGGGCTCTTTTGAGAGTTTCAGGCTTTGCTACCCTGCCCATACGGTCAATCCCGCCTACGACTGTCCGCCTGAGCATTGATTATATTGAGGTGAACTTAGTGGCATTACCTAGGATATCTAGGGGGTACTTTGCAGGGGTTATTCTGCAGGTGTCTCGGCTAGGTTGGGGTTGGACAGCACAGTCGCTTTACGCGTTGAAGATGAGGGCCACAATAATTGGTTACGTACCTCCGCTTGTTGTGTATGGGAGTCTCAAGCCTCTCCTAGGAGAGACATACCTGCTTCATTCAGGAGCTCACTTATCCATCCCTTGTTTGCTTGCATTTGGATTTAGATTTTATTAGTGATTCCTCTGTGCATGATAGTTGACCTAGGGTTTACGTAAATAGAGAGTCTTTACTATTTTTTGAGTCATTGTGGATTCGAGTGCGGTTCCTCACCGTTCTCGTCGTTTAGCAGGACTTCCACCTTCTACTTCTCCTCCTTTGGGAGAGAGACCTAGACAGTCTAGTCAGACTATTTAACACATTGATTCACACACCATGGTAGACCGTTTAGAGGATATTCCTAAACCACCTCCTCCCATTTGTGTAGACGATGGGGAATTTACTCCTACTTATGATCCTTCACCCGACTTAATTGAGTTAGGTCCTGTGATTTCCGAGATAGGACCCTTGCATGATAGGCCTACTCACTCCAGGTCTGATTCCCCATTGACGCATTACCGGTATGAAATGCTGGAGGACGCCGAGACTCATTTTGAACCTGCCAGCACTAGCTACGGTAGTTATGCTACGTATGGTTTCCCTACACATGATTTGACATTTCATGTCGAATCCGATTTCAAGCCTAACACTATGCCTGGGGGCACTCTCATTCCTTAGCATGCAGAGAGGTTTGGGAGGACTAGTCACATTGCACCTTCCATCCTAGTGGTGGAAGCTACATCGTATCTCCCTCCTAGGTCTAGGGTTAGCGATCCGATTAGGATATCAGATTCAAGATGAGTGATGATAGGAGGTAGTACATATATTATTACTCAAATTCCTTCATCCTCTGTCCCTAGTTATTCAAATGTACATCCTCCACCTTATTCATGTGGTCCTTCGAGCCGGTATATGGCTACGAGTCAGGTCCATACTGAGGTTACTAGACCAATTGTGTCTCAAGTTCACATACTGCCCACTACGTCGAGAGGCAATGTTCATGATTCTAGAGGTCATCTTGCTACTTCCGAGGCCGTATATCCCTACTTCCGGAGCATATCTTCCTACCTACGGAGTGTCTCATGGGGAATCACATGTGATGACCTATGGACCTTATTGTGGGACGCAGTATGGACAAGTTTATTCACCTTATGGAGGTGGGTATCAAAAACCTGCTTACTCTCCTAATTACAGATTTGCAGCTCCTACTAGTCAAGGTCCACCACACTATGGTACTTCCACGCCACCCTATACGGGTCAGACAGGAGGAGGACACTATGGCCAAGGCCATGGTGGTAATCAACCCTATATGAACCAGGGAGCGGTCCATCAACCTTATCATCCTAGGCTCCCTTTCCTTGCGACACTTAATCTTCCTGACTTATCGAGACTGACAAATGATCCTATGGCTCATGACCCGGCTTGGCTGGCTGTCCCTACCAAGCTTCCTTCGGACATACCTAAGTTCGAAGGCAAACCAGGAGAGGATCCGAGTGAACACGTTACTAAGTTTCACCTTTGGTGCTCTTTGAATTCATTACATCAGGACTCAGTCCGTTTGAGACTATTTCAACGCACCCTCACAGGGCCTGCTGCGAAATGGTATATAGAGTTACCTAAGGGAGATTTCACTTTGTTCAATGACCTTGCGATGACTTTTCTTAATCACTTCCAGCTACCAGTGCGCTATGATGTTGGTACTGAACTCTTGTCGAAATTTCGGCAAGATAAAGCCACACATATTTCTGATCATATTCAAGAGTGGCGTAGACATAAGAGATTAATTAAATCTTTTATACCGTCAGAATTCCTCCTCGAGTGGTTCCTCAAGTCGTTATTGCCATATATAGCGAAGGATGTTTCCACATCTAGAGTGCAGAATGAGGAACAAGCAATTTTTAGGGCGCAAGAACTAGACTTGATCTATGCTCAGTCCGGTTTGTTGTATGAGATTATTCCCAATGCTCCTCATTCCAGTTTTGATCCCAAAGTCAAACCTGGACCACATGCCGATGGCATTGTGGATTGTGCAAGTGCGAAACCTGCGGATTCGGTTGCAAAACAAGTTAGTCAATTGTCACTCAACCAATCTACTTCAGAACAAGCTACGGCTTCGTCTGAACCTGCCCAAATGGTGTATGTACTTTCTCTGCAATCGTCGGACCAGAAGGGTAACCAACAACCCGGACGGAATAGAAAAAAGGGTAAAAATAATAATCGAAAGGGTGGGAATAAGAATGAGATTGCTAACAATAATGACAGGAATGGTAGAAATGATGGGGGGGACAAGCAAGAGAAACGTAAGGTTAAGTTCCCTTGCAAGCTATGTAAGGATGATCACCTCACTTACTTGTGCCCTCGGATTGAAGAAGCTTCAAGATTCTTAGCACAAGGCCCAGCTATGCTAACTAACCCTTTACCGCATAATCAAAATATGAACTCGAAGTCCCATGACCAGTCTAGTGATGATGATCCACCGGAGGGTAGTGGTCATGGGTGCATTAACATGGTCCGTGCTGCGAAAGTTGTGACTCGTGCGAAAGATTATAGTTCGTCACAACCCAGCCCAGGCAAAGAGCCTGATCCACTAGGGTCCCCTTTGCGCATTGAGAAACCTATGGATAAACCTGAGGCTGCACCTTGCATTCCTAAGGGAGTCCTTAAGCGTTCAGGGCATAATCCCAATGCCCGAGCCACCCAGAATTATTCAGTTGTCGAGGATTTGGGCCATACTCCCTGTGCGATGTCTGCATTGGAAGTGATTCAGAGTTGTCCTTCGCAAAGGAAGGCGTTGCTTTCTGCCCTTGGTGTGAATGATGATGATTCTTCCTCTGTGATCAAATTTGAAACTGCAGGACTTCAGCCTTGCTTGCCCTACTATGTGTCTCTTTTGGTGCATGTAGAATGTCTTGGTATGACCGTCAAACGTACTGTGATTGATGAGGGCGCTGCTGCTTCTGTGATGTGTTTGGCCCGTTGGAAGGGTCTCGGTTCTCCTGAGCTGTCTAAATCAATGACTATGTTAACTGCATTCGATGGGAGATATTTTAGGCCACACGGCATCCTTCCTTCCCTTAAAGTCCATTTGGGGGGGAAGACCGTTGCGATAGAGGTTGAGGTGGTTGATGTGCCCCTTGACTATAATCTCTTGCTAGGTAGGAACTGGATGTACAGTATGCAAGACGTTGCGTCTTCCTTGTTCTGCGTTGTATGCTTTCCACATAATGGGAAGATCGTAACGATTGATCAAATGACATTCAAGAATCCGTCTGTTACCGCATCTTCGAGAGCTTCAATCCCGATCGTTGAGCACTCTCAGCCGGCAACTGGGAGTGTGGGTGTAGGCATGTATCCATCCCTCATGGGAAGCTTTAGTTGTCCTACATCGATCCTCATGATAGGATATAGTTCCAATGAGGCTTCGAATTCTACGACATCGGTGTCTTTTCGCACGAGTCATTTGGAAGACCCTTGGATTCTTCCTACACTGAGTACTTCGAGTGAGCCTGTCGAGACGAGCATGTCGTTGCCTGCAGCCATGATAGCTTATCAAGCTAATCTCAAGAGTGTTGCAGAGCCTAGTCCTTCCTCTTCACGGATGAAGGAGGAGGACCCATATGTGCTGCCGGCATGGGCAGTACAATCTTCTCATGCCTATGACTACCTTGATACGGTTTTCCCTTTGGATGAAGCGATTATTGAGGCTATGTCAGGAGTTGAGCCACCATGGGAGGAACTTCATCATAGATCGTACTTTCTTCCAGAGCTTGACCGTTTGGAGCGTGAGGATTTTAGGGAGGTTCTTAGTCAGAGAGTTGGTAGTCTTGTGGTTCCATTAAGCTCTCCTAGTCCAATGGCTAATGGAAACATGGCAAACATATCTTCAATGATTCCTATCAACATCTCTCGCAATCCTGGCACCATAGAGAATGTCTATATTGGGGCGAAATGTTCCCATGCTGAGATTTTGGAATATATCGAGCTATTCAAGGAATTCCGTGATATTTTTGCTTGGTCTTACAACGAGATGCCAGGTATTGACCCTCGTATTGTTGAGCACGAGATTAAGACTTACCCCAATGCTAAGCCTGTTCGACAATGTTTACGTGCGGTGAATCCTAGGAAAGAACCCGCCATTAAGGCAGAGATAGAGAAACTGTTGAAAGCCGGTTTCATATATCTCGTTCCCTTGACGAAGTGGGTTTAAGAAGCAGGGAGTGATCCACATATGCACTGATTTCCATGATTTGAATCATGCTTGTCGTAAGGATGACTTCCCCACACCATTTATAGATCAGATTTTGGATGAGTGTGTGTGTAGCGAGGTGTTCTCCTTTATGGATGGATTTTCTAGGTATAATCAGATACAGATTAAACCTGAGGACCAACATAAGACTGCATTTATTTGTCCTTGGGGAACGTTCGCATATTGGAAAATTCCTTTCAGCCTTAAAAACGCTGGAGCTACATTTCAGCGGGTAATGACCTTGATTTTCCACGATCTCAAGTCAATTATCGAGGTATTTTTGGATGATCTCGCTGCTCATTCTCGTATGAGAATGCGTCATCCCTATCACTTGAGGTTGGTATTCAAAAGATTCTGGCACTGTTCAGTTAGAATAAATCCTTAGATAAGTGCATCTTTTGCGTAAAGTCATTAGTTTATTAGGATTCATCATTTCGAAAGAGGGTATAAGAGTCGACCCTTTGAAGGTTGAGGCAATACTTCAGTTGTCTCCCCTGAAGAATATTCATCATATTCAGTGTTTGCAAGGCATGGCAAACTTCTTACAAAGATTTGGTGTCAAATTTTCCAATTTGACTAGAGGCTTCATGCGTCTCTTGAAGAAGGATACTCCCTTTTATTGGGATGAGAAAACCCAGGAGTCCTTCGATGCACTCAAGCGTGCCCTAGCATCAGCCCCGATGATTAGTCCCCTAGACTATAGCTGTGATTTCTTATTATATGTGGCCGCGTCTTTAGAGACGATTGGTATGGTATTGGTTCAAGAGGATGAGGAGCTTCAAGAGCATGTCATATATTATCTGAGTCGAAACCTTATTGACGTAGAGATTCATTGTTCTCATGTCGAGAAGCTTGCTTTAGCTACCGTACATGCAGTTCAGTGTTTGAGACATTATATTCTCCTTCGCTAGACCTTGGTTGTGGCCCATGTCAATCCATTTCAATTCTTCCTCACCCGAAGGATGATTGGGGGAAAGTATAATAAATGGATTGTCATTCTGCAAGAATTTTATCTCGAGTTTGTTTCGGAAAAATCGAAGAAATCTTTAATCTTTGCAGAGCTTATATTGGATTTTTCGAACGAGGCCGAGGAGTTGGTTTGTGAAGATACGTTTGTCGATGAACATGTCTTCTTAATCTCTACGTTAGACCCATGGTATGGGGATATCATAATATATTTACAAACACTGAATACCCCTACTCACCTCTCGCGAGATGAACGACGACGATTACGTCACGTCTCTAAGAACTACCTCATTATGGACAATACTTTGTACTGCCGTGGGGTAGATTCCATTTTACGATGTTGTTTAACTCATGAAGAGGCTGAGATTGTGCTGAATGATTTCCATGGAGGGGCGTGTGGTGGTCATTTATCTGGGATTTCTACAGCTCAAAATATTTTGAGAGCGGGTTATTTCTGGTCGTCGATATTTAATTATTGTGTTGATGCGGTCAAGAGGTGCCACCCTTGCCAGGTGTTCACACATAATATGCACTCGAAACCTGCCCCATTACATCCCATTATCACCGTCGGTCCCTTCACTAAGTGGGGGCTCAATTTTATGGATTGCAACCCAACTTCGGCTGGGGGGAACCATCACATTATAGTGGCTGTTGATTATTTCACGAAATGGGATGAGGCTATGCCTACAGTAAAATCCGACGGTGAGACAGCCACTCACTTTGTATTAAACCAAATTATTACTCAGTTCAGGATTTCGAAAGAGCTTGTCACTGACCATGGTTTGCACTTTCAGAACTGTATGATGGAAGAGTTGGCATCGAAGTTAGGGTATAAGCAAGAGCAATCCTCTTCTTACTACCCCAAAGTGAATGGACAGGTAGAGGTAGTGAATAAATCACTCAAATCCATTCTCCAACGAACCATCGCACAAAGCAAGAATAATTGGCACATTATGTTATACCCTGTTTTGTAGGCATATCGAACCATGGTTAAGACTGCCACTGGTTTTTCTCCATATCAGCTTGTACATGGAGTGGAGTCGATATTGCTGTTTGGATGCGAAATTCCTTCGTTGAAGCTAGCTGTGGAACTCTTACCAGACACTTCACCTTTGGAGGAGCGTTTGGTTCACCTTGAGCAACTCGATGAGTAGCGTCGGGATGCCTTGGTGGCTCTAGAGGTTAATAAGTGCCGCATTAAGGTCCAGTACGATAAATCTGTCCGTCCAAGAGTGTTTAGTGAAGGAGACTTGGTCCTTTTGTGGGATCAACCGAAAGAACCCTTGGGGGCAGGGAAATTTAATCCTATGTGGCGTGGTCCTTACGTGGTTAAGCGTGTGTTAGAGAAGGGTGCTTACGAGTTAGTGGATTATGAAGGAACAGCTTTGGCAGAGCCTAGAAATGGGCTCTATCTCAAAAAATACTATGCATAATCTTTATCCAAGGCTACTTGTTGTATATTATTGCACAACTTTGCATAGTTAGGTATTTTTCTTATCGTGATCGGGTTTGTGATTAGTTTCCATTTCTTTTGGCAGATGTCAATGGAATCTTCCACCTACATAGCATTCGTGGATGGTGCAAGCCGTCACACTCAACACTCAGCCTCTGCTACTTGGGTGATTTATACTCCTACGGGTCAGTACTGTCTTCAGGAGGTGTATGTCTACAACCATCTTCCAACAATGTTGCTGAATATAGCGCCATTATTGAGCTTCTACGGGATTCCATTCTACATGGCGTTCTATCTCTTGAGGTAGGTCTTGATTCGGAGTTAGTAGTGTCACAGCTCAATGGTTTGTACCATGTTAGAGATCCGACGTTATTGAGAAGATTCTTATGTGTGAGATTGTTAGAACGACAATTTGATAATATAACATATATACACATTCCAAGAAATAATAATCAAGTTGCTGACTCATATGCTAACTACGTGTTAGATTGGCATTTGTTTCATTCATAATAAATTAATCACAAACACAATTTTTACACATGTAAATAAATAAATCGATCACCATAAAACGTTTTCTACATAAAAAATGTGATAATACACAGTGTCATGATACAAAATTGGGGCTTTTAAGCCACCATCATATAATACACAGTCATACAAAATGTATACACTCCCAGGTGTCTAATCCCGTGGAGGAGGAGGAGGGTTGTGATCATGGAACGTCACTACGGATCTAGCTATCCATCGAAATAAACGCACCCATGTGCGTGGTACACCCACCACCTGCCGCTGCATGGCCTCAGACAAGTCCTCGACTTGTGCCATGGGAATTCTATGAGTCAGTCTCACAAAGTTGGTATGAATACTCTGGAGCATTCGCTCTACATCCCAACTCGTGATGCCATCTCCTCTTCCCCTCTGTCTATGACGAGGGAAGCCCTTTGGCCGCTGTGGTCCCACATCTGCACACAAATGGTATATGTCACTATGTGTTGTCATGCAAAAACATGTATTTTTGCTTCCATAAAATCAAGAAAATACAAAAAAATTCAATAACTCAAAAAATTTAAAAAAGAGTGAGGGTCAAGATTCGTTACCTATATCGCCATATGTCGATCCTGTGGCAATGGCATGTCCGGATCCCCTTGGAAATCTATCCCTGCATAGGGGTAGTCATCAATGGAAACTATCTGTCGTCTCCACCATGGAAAGAAGTCAGCTGGATATGGGTTGGCCACCCTACCACCCCCCAATATACGCATAGCATCTGCCCAATGCCGTTGGGCCGGATCTCGAACCCCGTGGAGAGGAACATCCACTCTAGGGCTCAATCCTGGAACAAGCTCGAAGAAAAATGTGCTCAAGATACTGCTAAACCCGAAGTTCCACACCCTGCCTTCCTTACACTCACTGAGCTGGTGTTTCATGTTGCTCAGTAGCGTAGTACTCCAGTCATAGATTGTGGGTCTCATGCACTCCACTGCATAGAACATCAGAGGCCGCGAGGCCTGGTGGAGTGATGCTAAGTCGTCTATCCTACCCAGTGTTAATAATATGGCCTTTAGGCCCAGCACCTGTATAGAATTGGTAGGGACCTAAATCCCCACCTTCTCGGTGTCTGGATAACAGTACACTGCAATGTACTCGTCGATAGTCAGGCCACCCCCTGGACCACCTCGGGAATGAAGTTTCACCACCTCCCCTCGTCTAGAAAGCCTTTTGATAAAGTATATGTCCTCCACCTCTATAGTGAGGGACATCCCATCAATATGAAATTACTCTGAGTCTGGATCCCAATAGTCTACCAACATCTGTAGCAGTCTTGGTTTGTCCCTCAAACCACCAAGACACCAAAACTTGTAGAGTCCGCATGCACGAAGAGCTTGTTGAGCCATTAAGTTGGCCCTTACTGCTTCCTCTACTTCACGATGCTCATGCTCTCTCCACTCTAGCACCATCCTGCAAAAGAAATTGAAAATTTGCCCATTAGTTTATTGAAAAATCATATGCGTGGCCTCATATGCGACTGTTTTGAAAATAGCCGCGTATGTATGTGGGTTTGAGGTCCTTTTCCACGTATATCCAGGCCTATACGCGAAAAAAGCTTCGATTTCCGTGTGGGCTGCAGCACTCATTTTGGGATGGCCTAAACAATTCATTTGACCATGAAAGTCTATAAAAATTATGTCAAAATGCAAGAGGAAAGGATGAGTAAATACCTGGAAGAAACGGTTGTGAATTCCGCCGGTTGGATCTCCTGGAATTTGCAGTTGAAAATCAGAGCTCAAATGGGTAAAAGTTTCAAATGATTTATATTTTTTACTATTTATAGAAAAAATTTCAAATATTTGAAATTTTTTACCCCCTTTCCTATAGTTTCGACATTTTCTAACCATTTTGGATCGTTTTTGACATAATTGGTGTTGTAGAAGACCTTTTTCACTGCCGTTTCAGCCGTTGGATTGACCCGTTGGTGCCGATCTCAGGTATCATGTCTAAACTGGCATATAGATTAGGTTTCACCACCGTTTTCATTTTCCATGACCTTGTGACCATATTACCATGAACTTAGGTACGAACCCACTCTATTATGTCACAGAACCTTCTTGTTGCTTTAGAAGTGGCATGATACGAGTGGTAGAGCTTCACCTTACATGGGTACCCTAGTTAGCGCCTTATTTTGCATTTGGTGCCCATGTCGATGGTTTCTCCTTTAGGGTGTGGGGTCTGTTGTATAGTACTGCCATGACATTTCGCAAGAGCCTCATACTCCTCTTGATCTTATGCTGGCCTATTTCCCTCAGGACTCCCTCATGTCAAGTTGTGAATGCATTATCATGAGCTTTTCCTTCCTTATTGAGCTTTATGTCGGCTCCCCTGACATTGCGTTTCAGCCATATAGCCCGAGCTTGTCTCATATCTAGCCATGCAAAGCCATTTTTTATATCCTTCGCAGCTTGATTCCCTTTTTACCGGGAGGGGATTTTCCCCTGATTGTCGATATCCTACACATGTATCCTTGCATTGAGCATAGGTATGTTCCACTACTTGGAACTAGTTTTTTTGCCCTTGTGACACTCCTCTCCTCCTAGTTTGTAACTATAAATCTAGTTTATTCTTTTTTCAAGCTTTTCAAATAACTAAAAAAGTCCAAAAAAATAAAAAAACCAAAAGGCCGGACAAGGAAAGATGTTATCTTTGTCAGCTGTCGAGTCGTGTCACCTTCTAACAGAGCACTGTATATCACATCCATTGGTTGGGTTATAGTTTGAATTTAGGAGCTGTACTCGTTTATCTGAGTTTATCTCCACCGATTGGTTAAGCTTCTAGTCCTTATGGAGCCTCTGTTGATGCCTCCTGTGTCACAGAGATGTCCCAGTTTGTATATCGATTCTATGTTGCCTTCATTCAGTCACCATACGCCGTTATGCTCTTGTTCGAAGGAAGTTGAAACCCGAGTCAGCCATTCCTCAGTTATCTTGACTTTGCATGTTGGCCATTCCCGGTACAGTTAATGGTTTGTGCAGTTTATGATCAAGTCCTTATACATTATACAAATTTGCTGAGTACCTCATGTTGGATGATGGGGGATGCCTTAATGCCCTCCTTCCAGCGGATTTCATCCCATCGACTTCAGATCATTTATTCTGGGATTGGAGTCTAGAGTCATTTTGAGTTCCTTGAGACTTGCAGTCATCAGTGGCAGGTTCTCTCGCCATCGACAGTTTCTTGGGAATACATCAATGTCCCCTGATCGATGGACCCTTTCAAGTGTTCGACCTCAACACATTTATTCACACTTGTTAGTTTGGACTCTACTACCTTGATTCCCATTTTCATTATCGGTGGGTGATCTCGCGTCTATTAACAATATACATTAATGATTGGTAATCAGATGATGGACTACTATGTTCGACCTCGACACCTCTATTCGCATAGTAGGACATGTACTCGTAGCGGTTCGTGAAGAAGACTTTCCAGATTGGTGGCATCTCTTATATGCTACCTCGATCGTGCCAGTGTTCATGAGATTTCAGCTCTTATGACTTGATTCCAGTATATGTCAGATATTTCCAGCCACTATGGAAATATTGATCTATTGTATATCTTCAGCCATTTTGGAGATCATGGTCCTTTGTATATATTCATCATGGAGATTTTGATCTATGTATATGGTACGTGGCGATGACCACATATGTGATATCATGTATCATGCCTATTCATGTCCATTGTACTCTTATGTATTCGGGACTACTATATGTATTTGTAGTTGTATGCAGAGTTGTATTATTGTACTATGCTAATTGGGTGGCTGGTCTTCCATTTGGGATCCTTCATCACTCCACTTTTGGGATGGACTTATAATGTATTTCGGCCATCGTATGACCCCTTTGACCTCACACATTAGGGGGCATTTGTTATAGCATATTTCACAACTTTAGGTGAATCACACTTTGTATGGCCTTCCCCTGTCCCGCTGCAGACTCCTTAGACCCTATGGACCACTTTTTGTCCTTTGATGTTTCCTTGATCATCCCTAAAAACATATGAAAAATGATATACGCGACTTTTAAACCTATAAGCGCGTATATACGTGGGTTTGACCACTAAAACCGTGTACATCGGGATGTGTGCATAATCCAAATCCTTTTGGAGTTTTCCTTGACATGGATCCAACTCATTTGACTCCTAGCCTTCCCTGTGCCCTGAGATCGCTCGGATTCAAACTTTCATTACCCCTTTGAAAATCTATACAAGGAATCCCTTGGTACATTGAAGGCATAAGAGATAATTGAGAGCAACGAAACTATATTCCATTGTTGCTGAAACTTATGCTTGAGTCTTTATCCCTTTGTCCCTTGGAGAACTTTTGTGTTCTTCCCAAGCTTGAATTTTTCTTGTGAGCTTGCTATAGAGAGATGGAGGATTGAAGTGGTAGAGGCCCAAGTGGGGGATTCAGTTTCTCCGGTTCGCAGACGTGCCGTCAGAGGTTGTATCTTGTAATCTTTGATTTATATTAATAGAAATATCTTTTCCTATCCAATAATGTGTGTTTGAATGAATATTTTATCCATGGGATCATGTCAAATGCTTTTACATTATTGATTATATATGCGAGAATAGATCTAACACCATGATATATAGAATGCTTGTATTGTTTACTTGTTGTTGAGGAAGTAACAGATCAATTCAAGCTGAAGATTGGAAAGCTCAATAGGGATCTACTTCAACCGTCCAGAATAAGGTACAAGGTCTGATCCTTTAGTGTTAGGCATTTAATTTCTATTGCATATTGGAAAGGATTGATTTCTGGAGTCAAGCTGTCTGTTGTGGTACCCCAAACCATAGGAATTTCTCTCCGTAACAAGTCACCAACTGCCACCAACTGAAGAAGGTTGGTGCCAACACTCCCAGTGGCTCCTAAATTGTAGGATTGGTCTAGGAGGTGTATAAACTAATGCAATAAGGTGTAGTCAGTTGCACTTAGCCTCTATCTGTGTTCCCTTCACTCTTTTGATGGGTACATGTGGCCCCATTGGCCCAAGTGGACCCAAGGGTACTAGTGGACCCAATAATAACTAAATGACTCCTAAGTTAATCAAATATGATCTAAAAGACCACTTTGGACAAGGGAGGATTATAAATCCTAAAACTCCTCAGAATCCTGACTTGGATGATGGCGGGGCCTGGAAACAAGGCCAAAACTCACCCATATACAAATCTAAAAGAATTAAAAAAATGATGCTTAATAAATCGAGGAAATAGGGGAAAACCTCATGTGAAACTCCCCCCCACCACCCCTCAAAATAGGAAGAAACAAGAAAATACAATCTATGTTTAGAAGAAAGAAATATTCCTCCTTATAAAATAACTTGCCAAAACTTTGCTGCAATTTGCACTACTATGTAGCAGTATGGTTCTTATGTGCAGCAACATCCTGAAGCTGTGCATGTGAGCCTCTTGATATCCTTCTGAACTGATGGATGTTGTGTCTATTTTTTATATGGAAGAGGCATATAATGATAAATTTTATTCTTCTGTAGGCCAAGTTGTTTATTATTCACTATCATCATGTAACACTTTCCTAGAACCTTGTTGCACCACTCTGTAGGTAGCGAATCTGCGAGATAGAGAGAGAAACATGGTCATTCTGATACTGGGACCTATTTCTCCTTGATATTGATCCTTTTCACCTTCCCCTTCAACCTTTTTTCTTTTGGATGTTGTTGTATTATCTTCACGCTCAGCCTCCATAGCATGAGAAAAGCTCCTTTTATTAGTCATTTCAGAGTGACTAGCAATAGGAGTAATGGCCTGTGGTGCTGGGACAATAGCCAATGGATTTGGCTGTGTACCATTATCATCTTGCATTAAATATGTCGATCCTTGGTGCATGTCTTCTTCATTATGTGTTGATAAAGGATAATCTGACCAATTTTCACTCTCAATTAAGCCTTCAATCTCCCGGTGTTCAAATGGATTATTTTTATTGACCTATTTGCTTATGGAAATAATGTGATGAGGGTCATAGATAATGTAAGTAGTTGTTTGAAACCCCATATCTTTCAACAAATTCTCCTCTATAGGTAATTCAGATTTGTTTTTAATAATAAAAGGCCCAACCACCTAGGGAAACTTGATCTCTGAATATTATCTGAAATTGATGAAATTCTCATTCTCAACAATGAGCTTTTGCTTGGTTAGTTCTAATGAAAAAATACCGGGGGTAAGAAAGGAAGGTAGGATATATGGTTCATGGGTGAATCCATATACCCTAATGACAGTGCCTTCTTCGAACAAAAATCAATCTCCAATTCTCTTTTCTGGTGAAAATTGTAAAACTTCTTTCATCATAGGCAACACCCTCGGTAATTTGTGTTGGAAAAAGACTTTGCACACTTCATACATTAGGAAATTCATATATTTGAAAAATATTTTGTTGATTTCATCAGTCAAAACCATTTCTGGAAACTGCAAGTTCTCTTCATTGAAGAATACAAACATTCTTACTAGGTGTGACTAAAATCTAAATATCTTGTGTTGTGAAAATTCACTGGCTGTGAGTGAATACTCTCAGCTAGGAATTCATCATGTTTAAAGAAGACTATATGGGATGATTGAGGCTGTTATAGTGGATTTCACCACACTAGGTGAATCACACATTTATGGCCTTCCCCTGTCCCGCTGCAGACTCATTAGCCCCTATGGACTACTTTTTGTCTTTTGATGTGTCCTTGATCATCCCTACAAACATAAGAAAAGTGATATACGCGGCTTTTGCCCCGATAACCGCGTACATACGCGGATATGACCCCTATAGTCACGTACATCGGGATGTGTGCATAATCCAAATCCTTTTGGAGTTTTCCTTGACTTGGATCTGACTCATATGACTCCTGGCCTTCCATATGCCTTGAGATCGCACAGATTCAACCTTTCAGTATCCCTTTGAAAAGCTATATAAGGAAACCCTTGAGACATTGAAAGCATAAGAGAGAATTGAGAGTAACAAAATTATAGTCCATTGTTGCCAGAACTTATGCTTGAGTCTGCATCCCTTTGTCCCTTGGAGCACTGTTGTGCTCTTCCCAATCTTGCCTTTTGCTAGTGAGCTTGCTATCTGAGTGATGGAGGATTGAGGTGGTGGAGGCCCATGTGGGGGATTCAGTTTCTCCGGTTCGCAGACGTGCCGTTAGAGGTTGTCACTTGTAATCTCTGATTTATATTAATAGAAATATCTTTTCCTGTCCAGTAATGTGTATTTGAATGAATATTGTATCCATTGGAATATGTCAAATGCTTTTACATTATTGATTATATATGCTAGAATAGATCTAACACCATGATATATAGTATGCATTAATATGGTTCGTGCCGCGAAAGTTGTGACGCATGCGAAATATTATACTTCGTCACAACCCAGCCCAGGCAAAGAACCTGATCCACCAGGAACCCCTTTGCGCATTGAGAAACCTGCGAATAAACCTGTGGCTGGACCTCACATTCCTAAGGGGGTACTTAAGCGTTCGGGGCATAACCCAAATGCCTGAGCCACCCAGAATTATTCAGTTGTCGAGGACTTGGGACATACTCCTTGTGCGATGTCTGCATTGGAAGTGCTTCAGAGTTGTCTATCACAAAGGAAGGCTTAGCTTTCCACTCTTGGTGTGAATGGTGATGATTCTTCCTCAGTGATCAAATTTGAAACCACAGGACATCATCCTTGCTTGCCCTACTATGTGTCCCTTTTGGTGCATGTGGAATGTCTTAATATGAACGTCAAGTGTACTGTGATTGACGAGGGTGTTGTTGCTTCTGTGATGTCTTTGTCTTGTTGGAAGGGTCTCGGTTCTCCTGAGCTGTGAAAATCCATGACCATGTTAACTGCTTTTGATGGGAGATCGTTTAGGCCACACGGTATCCTTCCTTCTCTTAAAGTCCGTTTGGGAGGGAATACCATTGCGATAGAGGTTGAGGTGGTTGATGCACCTCTTGACTACAATCTCTTACTGGGAAGGAACTGGATGTATAGTATGCAAGTCATTGCGTCTTCCGTGTTTCGCGTTGTATGCTTTCCCCATAACGGGAAGATTGTAACAATTGATCAAATGGCATTCAAGAATCCGCCTGTTACTGCATCTTCGGGAGCTTCGGTTCTGAAAGTTGAACATTCCCAGCCGACAACTGGGAGTGTGGGTGTAGGCATGTATCCATCCCTCATGGGAACCTTTAGTTGTCCTGCACCCATCCTCATGATAGGATCTAGTTTTGATGGTGCTTCGACGTCTACGAGATCGGTGCCTTTTCACACAAGTCATATGGGAGATCCTTGGATTCTTCCTTCACCGAGTCTTTCGAGTGAGGCCATCGAGATGAGCATGCCATTGCCTGCAGTTATGATAGCTTACCAAGCTAATCTCCAGTCTGCTGTAGAGCCTTGTTCTTCCTCTTTGCGGATGGAGGAGGAAGACCCCTATGTGCTGTCGGCATGGGAAGTACAGTCTTCTCATGCCCATGACTACCTTGATACGGTTTTCCCTTCAGATGAAGCAATTATCGAGGCTATGTCGGGAGTTGAGCCACCATGGGAGGAGCTTCATCATAGATCGTACTTCCTTCCATAGCTTGACCTTTTGGAGCATGAGGATTATAGGGAGATTCTTAGACAGAAAGTTGGTAGACCTATGGTTCCATTAAGCTCTCCTGGTCCGATGGCTAATGGAAACATGGCGAACATATCGTCAACTATTCCTATCAACATTTCTCGCAATCCTAGTACAATTGAGAATGTCTACATTGGGGTAGATTGTTCCCAAGATGAGATTTTGGAGTATACCGAGCTATTCAAGGAATTCCGTGATATTTTTGCTTGGTCTTACGATGAGATGCCAGGGATTGACCCTCGAATTGTCGAACATGAGATTAAGACTTACCCCAATGCTAAGCCTATTCGATAGCGTTTACGCGCAGTGAATCCTAGGAAAGCACCCGCCATAAAGGTAGAGATAGAGAAGCTATTGAAAGATGGTTTCATCTATCCCGTTCCCTTGACGGAGTGGGTTTCAAACCCCGTTCCGATGGATAAGAAGAAGGGAGCGATCTGTATATGCACTGATTTCCATGATTTAAATCGTGCCTGTCCTAAGGATAACTTCCCCACACCGTTTATAGATCATATTTTGGATGAGTGTGTGGGTAGCGAGGTGTTCTCCTTTATGGATGGATTTTCCAGGTATAATCAGATCCAAATTAAACCTGAGGACCGACACAAGACCACATTTATTTGTCCTTGGGGAACATTTGCGTATTGGAAAATTCCTTTCGGCCTTAAAAATTCCGGAGCTATGTTTCAGCGGGCGATGACCTTGATCTTCCACGATCTCAAGTCTATTATTGAAGTATTTTTGGATGACCTTGCTGCTCATTCTCGCATGAGGATGCGTCATTTTTATCACTTGAGATTGGTGTTCGAAAGGTGTCGGCACTATGCTGTTAGATTAAACCATCATAAGCGCATCTTTTGTGTGAAGTCAGGTCGTTTGTTAGGATTCATCGTTTCAAAAGAGGGTATAAGGGTTGACCCTTTGAAGGTTGAGGCAATAATTCAGTTGTCTCCCCCGCGCAATATTCGTCATCTTCAGTGTTTGCAAGGCATGGAAAAATTCTTACGAAGGTTTGTTGTCAACTTTGCCAATTTGACTAGAGGTTTCATGCGTCTCCTGAAGAAGGATACTCCCTTTGAGTGGGATGAGCGAGCCCAGGAGTCCTTCGATGCACTTAAGCGAGCCCTAACATCGACCCCGGTGATTAATCCTCCGGATTATAGCCGTGATTTCCTATTATATGTGGCCGCGTCTTTAGAGACGATTGGTATGGTTTTGGTTCAAGAGGATGAGGAGCTCTAGGAGAATGTCATATATTATCTGATCTGAAACCTTATTGATGCAGAGATTCGGTATTCTCATGTCGAGAAGCTTTCCTTAGCTACCGTACATGCGGTGCAGTGTTTGAGACATTATATTCTCCTTCGCCAGACCTTGGTTGTGGCCCATGTCAATCCGTTTCAATTCGTCCTCACATGTAGGATGATTGGGGGAAAGTATAATAAATGGATTTTCATCCTGCAAGAGTTTGATCTCGAATTTGTTTTGGCAAAATCGAAGAAATCTTTAATCTTTGCAGAGCTCATATCGTATTTTCTGAGCGAGGACGAGGAGTTGGTATGTGAAGATACATTCGTTGATGAACACATTTTCTTAATCTCAATGGCTGACCCATGGTATGGGGATATTATAGTATATCTACAAACACAGAGGACCCATACTCACCTCTCACGAGATGAACGATGACGATTACGTCACGTCTCTAAGAACTACCTCATAGTGGACAATACTTTGTACTGCCATGGAGTAGATTCCATTTTACAACGTTGTTTAACTCATGATGAGGCTGAGGTAGTGCTTAATGATTGCCACGGAGGGGCGTGTGGTGGTCATTTATCTGGGCTTTCTATAGCTCAAAATATTTTGAGAGCGGGTTATTTCTGGCCGTCGATCTTCAAGGATTGTATTGAAGTGGTCAAGAGGTGCCACCCTTGCCAGGTGTTCACACGTAATATGCGCTCGAAACCTGCCCCGTTACACCCTATTATCACCGCCGACAGCTTCACCAAATGGGGGCTCGATTTTATGGATTGCAACCCAGCTTCGGCTGGGGGGCACCATCATATCATAGTGGCTGTTGATTACTTCACGAAATGGGCTGAGGCAATTCCTACGGTAAAATCCGACGGTGAGACAGTTGCTCACTTCGTATTCAACCAAATCATTACTCGGATCGGGATTCCGAGAGAGCTTGTCACTGACCATGGCTCGCACTTTCATAACCATATGATGGAAGAGTTGGCATCCAAGTTAGGGTATAAGCAAGAGCACTCCTGTTCTTACTATCCTCAAGCGAATGGACAGGTTGAAGCAGTGAATAAATCACTTAAGTCCATTCTCCAACGAACCATCGCGCAAAGAAAGATGAATTGGCATATTATGTTATACCCTACTTTGTGGGCATATCGAACCGTGGTTAAGACTACCACTGGTTTTTATCCATATCATCTTGTGCATGGAGTGGAGTCGATATTGCCGGTTGAATGCAAGATTCCTTCGTTGAAGTTAGCCGTGGAACTCTTACCAGACACTTTGCCTTTGGAGGAGCGTTTGGTTCACCTTGAGAAACTCGATGAGCAGCGTAGAGATGCCTTGGTGAATCTAGAGGTTAATAAGCGTCGCGTAAAGGCCCAATACGATAAGTCTTTCTGTCCGAGAGTGTTTAGTGAGGGAGACTTGGTCCTTTTGTGGGATCAATCGAAAGAACCCTTGGGGGCAGGGAAGTTCAATCCTATGTGGCGTGGTCCTTACGTGGGCAAGGGTGTGTTAGAGAAGGGTGCCTATGGGTTAGTGGATTACGAAGGGACGGCCTTGGCGGTGCCTAGAAATGGGCTCTATCTCAAAAAATACTATGCATGATCTTTAGCCAAGGCTGCTTGTTGTATATTATTGTATAGCTTTTTTGCATAGTTAGGTCTGGTTTATCGTGATCAAACCTTGAAATGTGGAATGTGCATTTGTGAGACCAAATGGCATGACCAAAAATTCATAGTGACCTCACATGGAAGTGACACTTGGCTCGTAGATAATGGTTCCTCCAAACATATGACAGGTTAAAAAGAGTCCCTCTCATATTTTATTCAGAAAGACTCACCACACAAAGTGAATCTTGGAGATGATTATCAGTATCCTATTAAAGGAACAAGAGAAGCCTCTTATAAGTTGGAATCCAAAAATTCCATAAAGATGAAGTCTTATATTTCCTTGGTTTGAAAAAGAATCTCCTATCTATTTCATCCTTAGATAAGAAAGGTTTTTGAGTTTCTTTTGTAGATGGATAAGTCCTCATGTGGCCAAAAGTAAAGACCATAGATGATGCAGTTGTAATTGGAGTTGAAGAAGGAGGACTCTACAAATTAAAGGGACATTGAGATTCAACCCTAACAACTAGTACCATTATCCTATGTGAGATATGGAATATAATACTTACTCATGTGAACTACAAATAATTTCCAATCGTGAGAGATATAGTAAAAAGTTTACTAGAGATCCAGATAGATCATGAATAAGTTTGTAAGGGATGTGCATAAGGAAATAATACCAAGAACCCATTTCCAAGAAGAAACAATAAAGAGAAAGGGATCTTGGACATTGTTCATTCATATGTATGTGGTCCGATGTCAAGTACTTAGAGGGTATGCTTACTATGTATCCTTTATTGATGACTATTATCGCAAGACTTGGGTTTACTCATTGAAAAGTAAATATGAAGGATTTGAAATATTCAAAGAGTTCAAGACCCTTGTAGATAATCTCTATGAAAATAAGATCAAGACCTTGAGATAAGACAATGGAGGATAATTCACTTCAAATGAATTCAAGGATTTCTGTAAATAAGTTGGGATTAAGAGGGAGCTCACCACCCCCTATAATCCTCAACGGAATGGATTAGAAGAAAGAAAGAATAGATCCATCATGGAAGCAGTAAGATACATTATCCATGATTAGGATATACCTATGCGCTTATGGGCTGAAGAAGCTAATACAATGGTCTATGTACATAATAGAATATCTCATAGTTCTCTTAGGAACAAAAATTCAAAAGAAATGTTTACCGGTGAGAAGCCTGAAGTCATCCACCTGGAGATATTTGGCTGTCATGTATATATACATGTTCCTAAAGAGAAAAGATCAAAGTTGGACCCTTCAGGAAAAAAGGTAATATTTGTTGGTTATAGTGATAAGTTGAAAGTTGATAGAGTCTACATCCCAGGTTATTGTCAGCTCGAGATCAACAGAGATGTCATATTTGATGAGGATGCAACTTTCAACAAGTCTAGAAGGAACCATACATATGAGGATCATGAAGAGGAGCAAGAAGCTCCTAGATTTCCAGAGACCAGTTGATTACCAGTTCAATAAGTTGAAGAAGAGAATATACCAGAAGACCATGGCATGGAAGAGCCTCAAATACCTATGGAGTTACCCCATGATATGATCTCATGAAAAATAAGACTAGCTCAGGATCATGAAGTAATTTAGGATGTAGAAAAGTATAGCGATTCAAAAGGAACTCTAAAAGAAATCAAAAGACCAAGGCCATAGTCCAGCTATGTGGCCTTCATGTGCAACCTTGTTGATGAAGTACCTACCTATTTTGAAGAAGAAAAAAAGAATAAGGAATGAATGGATGCCATGATCGAAGAATACCAATATATTGTAAAGAATGATGTTTTGGATGTGGTGTAATGACCAAAAGATAAATTAGTAGTATCATCGAAGTGGATCTTGAAGAAAAATCATTTAGTAGATGGAATTATTGAAAATTACAAGGAAATATTTCTAGCCTAAGGTTTCTCTCAGAAGGAAGGAATTTATTATGAAGAGATCTTCACGCCAGTAGCAAGATACACTTCAATCAGAACTATCCTTGCCTTGGCAACCAAGATGAAATAGAAGTTACACTAGATGGACGCAAAGATGACTCTCCTAAACTGTGTGATATAAGAGGAAGTATACATTGAAAAACCACAAGTATTTGAAAAACATGATAGAAAGACTCATGTATACAGATTGAAGAAAGAATTGTATGGGTTGAAGCAAGAATCCAAAGTGTGGTATGGAAGAATTGATGGCTTCGTGATGAGTTTGGGATTTAGTAAAAGTAAAGCATATTCCAACCTTTATTATAAGGTTGTAGATGATGGGCTCATGATATTATTGCTATATGTGGATGATATATTTTTGATAGAGGAAGAGAAGTTCATTAGTGATTGTAAGAAGAAGCTTACAGTAGAATTCAAAATGAAAGACCTTGGTATGATGCATTATTTTCTAGGTCTCGAAGTATGACGGTTCCTAGATGAGATTTTCCTAAATCAAGGAAAATATACTATTGAGATACTAAATAGATTTGGGATGATGGATTGCAAGGAAATGAATACTCCAATGGTGACAAAATAATTGAATCTCTTGAACGATGATTCCTCATAGATCGTATATGTTACACTATACATACATATTATTAGCTCACTGATGTATCTGACAAATATAAGACCAGATATATTTTTTTTGGTGAACACCTTGAGTCAGTATATGGTGGAGCCTTGACATGTTCACCTAGTTGCAACAAAACATGTGATGAGGTACCTAAAAGTTACATTGCGTTGTGGCCTCATATATGTAGCCAATGCCGATATTAGATTACATGGTTATATGAATTTCAATTAGAAAGGAAGTACTAACGACATAAATAGTACCTCAAGATGTTGTTTCAGTTTGGGATTAGGTGTGATATCATGGCTTATAAAAAAGCAGACCAGTGTTGTGCTCAATACAACTCAGGTTGAATATACTGAAACATGTTCATCCTATAGCGAAGCAGTATGGATTCACAATATCTATGGCGATAACTGGAGTTGCATCAAGCTGTCAGAAAAACTGGTGTTCCATGACAAGTCAAATAATATAGAATCAAGTACCACTACATATGAGATATGGTACTGTCACGCCCACTATATGTCAGTTAATTAAAACTTAACATGGAGAGTGCTAAACATAAATTATCAACCCGAGGAAGTCTTTTATTTCAAAGTTATTGTGCAAGATATATGCAAGTACAATTTCTACCTGACATTGTTATCTATTGGTATGCAATCATAACTATTTGTAGACTAGATCACACCTGCTTGAAAGTAAATCAATCCTCAGTCTATTCATAAAATCACACTATAAATATAATCACACTTCAACAAAATAAATTATCAAGAAAAAAGATCTAATTGCGTACATCTAAAAGAATTGTTATGTTGGTCAACGATCTACCAAATGAATTATCAACACAACGATTATGACAGATCTAATGAATGAAAGCATACAACTATGATAAGCTTAATGAATGAAAGCATGAATGAAATAATAAGTAGATCTAAACAATAACACACTTACAATTAACACTACCAGCATCTGCTCAGGGAAGAGGGCCCTTCCTCCACTGAGCAGAGCTGGATCTCCACAATAAAAGTCTACAACTCTAGAATTAAGAAACTGCCAGCATGTATTATCATAATGGAATAATTACAATATATCTGGATCAAATCCTACATCATAACATTGTGTTCTCTCCTGTCTTACATCTCCTATCCTGCCTAATCTATCATGCTTTATCCCCTATCAATCTATCATCTCCTTCTCAATGAGATTGATTACATATTTATACATAAAATTATCTCATGGAAATGAAGAACTGAACCCCGAGCTTGTGATTTGTAATAGCTGAAACATGGCCGTAACTGCTGGCAACTTTGGAACTGGCCGCAACACCAAATATAGAAAATACCTTCTCGAAGAACCACCTGCATATTGCAAACCATAGATTTCTTTGGCGATTTCCTCGAGAGTTAGGTAAATGAGGATGTTACACACAAAACCCATGACAACTCACTCCACAAACCATCATTAGTAAAATTATGCATAATAGTCTTTTAATTCATCAAAGATAAAGGAAAATAATCACTATTAACCACTTAAAACATCAATGAAAGTAGCATGCTGTTTTACGCGCAGCTACAACAAATGGATAGAAAATGGAATGATAAATGGGCAATAATGGTAAGAAAATGAATGAAAGATATGTCGATAAATGATGGAAAAATGGACAATTCCAGGGCCCAATATCTCCCTTAAACTGAACTTGTTGCATGTCCTCATGCAACCCAATACCTGTGTAGCATCCAACTTGAAAAAAAACTCATTCATTCGTTCCTTCATTTTACCATTCGCACAGTTGCAGCTAGAAGAAATAGAGAGTTTAACACAAATTAACAGTCTCTTAGCGAAGGATTTAGCAGAAAATTTGGCGGATTCGCAGCTCTTTAGTAGAAATTTGGCAGAGTCACAGCTTATTTTAGTAGAGAATTTGGTGAAGGTTTTAGTGAAGATTTTGGCGGAACAGTGCTAAATGTAGCGGCAAATTTGGCGGAGTCAGCTTATTTTAGCAGAGAAGTTGGCGAAGGTTTTAGCGACAATTTTGGCGGAACAACACCAAATTTAGCGACGATTTTGGCAGACTCGCAGCTGCCGGAAAACGGGAACTCACAGCTGTCGGAAAAGAATTCACGGCTGCCGAAAAATGGACTGCTACCGGAAAAGAACTCGCAGTTTCCGGAAAACGGGAACTCACAGCTGCCGGAAAATGGACGTGCAGCTGCCGAAAAACGGGAAACGGTGTTGCAGCTAACGGGAAACAGGAAACGACAATATTTTACGGCGTTGCAGCCTTTTGAACAGGAAACTTCCGAAGCCATTTTCTCCCAAACGACGAACTGGGTTGGGATGAAATTTTTCAAGCAAGTAGCCACCACCCTAATGCATATCCACACCAAAATTTAGAGAAACCCACATCACATATTTTGAGAAAAATGTGAATTGGATGTAGGTGATTATGGCCATTTTCTTGAAAACCGTGCACTGGATTGAGCTAAACCGTTCCACGGTTATTCTTCATAATGTTATACATCCCTTATCCAAATTTCATGTGGATCCAATTTGTGGTTTGTAAGATATGCTCAATTCAAATTCGGCATTTTATGTGAAGAACAATATGCATCAAAATTATGAATGTGAATAAAAAAGCAGCAAGCGTAGTAGCTCCTCCCCCAAACTGAATAATTTGTCATGTCCTCATGCAAAAGAAGAGTTGTCATCTTAGTTGTGAACAACCATCTCCCCCAAACTGAGTATTTTACCTTCCAGTCATGAAATCAAGTGAACTTTGGGACCTTTGTTTTCTTATATCTGCACTATCGCTGTCAACATCCAATTTTTATATATGTGCTAGCTGGAAACACATCCTTGACTTATAAAAATGACTGTAGGTTGCCTGAAAAATGACTGTATGCTATTTGAAATTGACTGTGTGAGCTCGATTTTTTATTCCCCATGGTTGTAGTTAAGTGCTCATAATGTATTGTAAAAATAAAATAAAATGACAATGCACAGGAAATCTTCATACCAGCAAGAGATCACCTTGCAAATTTCTTTTTATGATGATCCAAGCTGCTCAAATATCATCTAACAATCACAGAATTTGTAGACCCTCCATATGTCACAAGTGCCAAAAAGGATATCGATGATCTTCACAAGCCAAACTCTACTACAGGAATTATCATTCATGGAAAATAAAAGAGTTTTAGAACCATTTTCTCATCAAATTCATGACAAATTCTATTGCAATAAACCACAGTAAATTTCATCCATTCTCATGGTTGAATGAAGGCTGCTAGAATTTTCTTTGGTTATGCCCTTATCACGGAGTGCTTTGTAACACTTCAAATAATGCCAAACATTCTTTTGCACATTCCACAACAATCAAACTCATTTCAGAAATTCTGTCAAACTTGACAAATGACCAATGCTGAGAGTAATCATTACCTTCATGCTGCTAAGATACACTTCACATCAGACCTTGAAAAGGCTGCTACAAGATTTCCATTGTGCATGTATCATGCTCATGACGGCTAAAACCAATGTATGCATTAGTGGATGGTAAAAATACCATATGTATAAGATGGTGGAAAATCCATATATATAAAATGTGGCCCTCAATAATTTTGACTTATGAAGATGTGAACCATTATGTGCACCACTGATCAAAGCAAACAAATCAAAGAAATCATGCCTTTGTTTTCTATCGTGCTTGTGTGATAGCATATTCTTGAGAAGGAATGGCTTCTACATCAAATTTTCATGTTGTAGGTTCTTGTGTCCAGCCTATCCTTCTCTTTCAAGATGTGTATCAGCTACTTTATTTCTCCTCATTATTTTTATATGGCAACAGAGCACCGTTTCTTACTGCTGGTTCTTGTGTGGCAGCAGCAAGACTTCTTTTCTTACTATTGGTTCTTGTGTGGCAGCAGCAAGACTTCCTATTGTTGGTTCTTGTGTGAAAACAATAAGGTATCATTTTTTTATGCTTAGTCAGTTGGGTTGGAATTCGAAGTGGATGTGCATGAATGATGAAGTGTCAAAATTGAGTGGGAAATGATGGGAATGGATGGGCATAAAATGCTATTTAAAAAATGGAAATGGCTAATGCTTAGTGGTTCTTCATGACATTTCCCTAAATCTTTAATAAATCAAAAACTCATGCTATTTTACCTCAAGTGTTACCTCCATGGACGCCTTGGTTGACATGAATGGACTGGTGTATGCTGGAGCTATGTAGGCTGATCTGATGCTGAGACATATGTATATGAGAGCTGAAACTGGATGAGACTGAATTTGATCTATGATGTTGTGTTGGTTGCATGTAAGACTAACTACTGAGACAATTGATGAGGAGAAGTTCTACCATAGAAGCAGAAAGTCCTTTCTCTTATTCTGAAAATCAACTGCTGAACTGAAAATGGAAAGGAATTGTAAAACTACTAAACAAATGATGCTGCAAATCATTGTTGAAACCATTAGATCAATTAATGTTCAACTGCTACAAACCGAAGTACAATTCTTACCATGCGAATGAATGTGCTGAAGTCGAGCATGGAAAGAAATCATTGGATTACCAGCCATTAATGTATGTTGTTAACCAATGTGAAGAAACTCACCTTTGATGACAGTGAGCTCTAAAGTACCTTAGTGCATCTTGACAGGTACGAATGGATGTGCTGGAGTCGAGTCACCTGCAAGATTTGTCAATCAAGAGGCATTGATGAATCGCGCAGATGCCAGGGCACTATAAAAACTCTAATCTCGATCCCATATGATGTGTCGGGGTCTATGGGACAAGACCATTGGAAGGTGGACCTTAATGAATTCCACATCATCCAATACGAGTACAAAATAAATGATTGTGAAGAATCATAGTGAAAAATAGAACCAACATGAAACTCAGAAGTGGAAAGTATATGTGAAGTCATGATGTAGTAGTGATGGGAAATAAAACGGTTATGGTGACTACATAAGCAGTGGAAAATGGGACTTCGACATGAATGGATTTTTGGGGTTTTGAAATGAGGAGGGTGAATGAATCTACCATAGGGAAATTGGCTTCTTGAGGGGTTTTTTTTTGGCAACAATTGGTATGACAGGTGTCTAAAAATGATTCTTGGGATGTAGCAATGTGACTTGAATTATTAAACATTGGACTGTCTATGGTTTGCACATCAGTCTCTCCATTTTTTTTATGTGCTCAATCCATTTTCAAATTGAGAAAAAGTCTTCAAGAGTCACTCGTGCATGCGTTGACCTTCTTCTTCCAAGGACCTACAAAAACCTAGCACTTTCCTGCAATAAAACATGAGATGATGGAAGAAGAGAGATGATTGGTCTCTATTCACCCAACACTTATGAAAAAAACAACAAGAAATTACTTATAAAATAAATCCAACTAAAAATGAACAAAGCAAAATCCATTTTATACCTGCGGGAGAGCAATGTCCATCTAGACTCACCAATGGTATTCTGATCATAGCTTCTTCGTTCCTTGTCCAATTTGAGTGATTCCAAAGCCAAATGAAATGAAATTCATAGGTATATTTCCATTAGAAACAAGTTTTTAAAATTCCATGTAATGATGTTCCAAATCACTCAGTAACAGCCTGCATGACAAGGTGTTTTTTCGAATTTTGGACTAGACCAATAGTCACGGTTTTAGGCTTAACGTTTTCGTTTGATAGCGGATTGATGTGATTCCAATTGGAGATGAAAGTAAATTCATGTAAGTATCTCCATTAGAAATAGGTTTTGAATCCAACAAGAATTGAAGGGTCAAATAAGCCAATGAACAGTATAGAAAATAGAGTTTTAGGAATGCAGATTTGTGATAGGCAGTCGGTATTTTGGTCATAAAATTTGCATACGATATTGGAATGGAGTGATTAAAATTGCATTGTAAACTATATTCATATGGAAATATATCAATGAAATATGTTTTCAAAATATGTCCAATAAGGCATCCAAAAATTGACTGTCCCATCTCTATTCCTAAGCTGCCAGCTTGACGCCCTGTTAGTATTTTGGCCATAAGTTTTTCGTTTCACACCCCATATTAAAAATTCAAATTGTTTTGGAAACTAGATTCAAAGGGATACTTGGGATGTAAACAGGTTTTAAAAATAATTTTATTTGGTCTCCCAAAAATGGACTGTCCAGACTGTGTTCCAGTAAAATTTTCAAGCCAAAATGTCCCCAAAAATTTAATAAATGAAATTTGATCCCAAAAAGTGATTGGAATAGGTGTGAATATTTTTAATGATGTAAATTTAAATATAACACACATCCATACAAAAAATTTCAAGCATTGAACACCTAGATTGACTTACACGGTCTGTTGCAGCCGCAACTGCAAGTTTAAAAAAAATGACATATTGTTGAAATAAAGCATGTGTATTTTTATGGAAAATAAAAACTAAATACATATCATGATGAGAAATACACACATATCTCAAACTCATAAATTTTTACCTGTAGCACAGTCATAGCTGGGTGTTCAAAGCATTCATGAAAACATCTCATACCCATTCCTTATCTTTCTACTTTCTGATCTTCCAGATCGCAACAAGGCGTAAGAAGAGAGCATACTTATTCAAAAATAAAAAAAATTTAAACAAACAAAAGCATGGTTTTATTCTGTTACTCTATCCTACCCTATTCTACTTGGAAATAATAATAAAAAAATTTCAAGTGTATGCATATTTCCAATGGAGCCACTTTCGAAGAAGTGACTCAAGTATGCTCATACTCCCAACATAAAAATATAACTTTAAGAATGCTAGGATATGAGAGATAAACTTCCCTTGAAATGATGGTGCCAAGAATTGGTGAAGTATGAAATGATGCTGCAGACCAATGACAGATTGAAACCAAGATTCAATATAGTCTTTGTTCCCTTGATTGCTCATGGATGTTACACCATGAAGATCCTTATTAAACTGATCTTCCTCAATGCATAAGAGTTTCGGATCTAATGATGTGAATGATGCTTTTGGTTCCAATGGCTTTTCTCCATCAAATATTACGTGTGTCTTGTTGATCTTGTCTGCTTGCTTATAAGGACTAGAAGAAACTCCATCTGCAAAACTTGGATTTAAAACATGTTCAGGCCTCGTATGGATTTGCTGCAACAACGCACAACCTTTTTGCAATGGTGTAGATGAGGTAGAACAAGAAGGAAATGTAGGAACATTTTGCAGTTCAGCACTGTAAGCATACTGTACTGCTTTATTATGGTTAGGGTGGAGGGTGGATTGGACAGGAAATTATGTTGGATACCAAGGAGTTTGATGAGAAAATAGATGTGGCTGATGTAGATGATTGATTTGTGAGGTTGATATCGAAGGACCAAGTTGTGTTGCAGCATGAGAGAGAGTGGCCATGTGATCATAAGATAGGCCATTCCAACCTTGTGGATAAGGTAGGTAAGAGTTAAATTGAGGATGCAACAAATGCCACGGTGGAAGAGTATTCAATGGTTGAGTATGAGAGTAAGAAAATGGAGGGCCAGAATTTTGAACCATAGATGTAGGCCATGGTTGAAATGACTGTTGCAATGAGTTGGTTGCAACTCCCATATTTCTATGATATGTTTCTTTCATATTTGGTAAGGAGGCACAATGATCTATGGAATGATTCAAGTCACATATACCACAGCTTTCAAAACTATCCAAAGGGAAATCCCTTGCTTCTCTTATTTCCTCCTGCTTTTCCTTATTCTGCAAAACACCTGATTGTGAATCAGCTTTAGAAATTTCAAATAAATTGCTGATTTCAGCTCGTAAAACTCTTGTTTTTGCAGTAGATTTCAAAAATAAAGATAAAAGTTCCTTAGAATTATTACCAGTCTTGAAGTTTCCTCTTGAGTACCTTCTACATAACTCACAAATATCATTATATGCTAACTGAAATACATTACCTGTTCCGATCAGATTCAATATTTCTAAACATTAAGCTTGGATTCCCTTGAGTAGAAGTGTTTTTAAGATCTCCTTCCCCAGTTTCCTCTGTTTGGATCTTTGGAGGTTATATTGAAAGCGTTCTATGTATTCCTCCAGACTCTCTTCTTTTCCTTGTGTCATTTCAAAGATGTCTTCATTGACCTTGCAATAATCTTGATACCTTTTCAAGAATACATGTTTCATGTCTTCCCAAGTTTGTATACAATTCCCACCGAGGCTCATGAACCATCGGAGGGTTGTTCCTTTTAGAGTAAGGGGAAACACATTCAACTTTTGATCATTAGCACAATAACCATATCCTCTACAAATTACTTCAAATTGAAATAAAAATACATCAGGGTCTTCATTTTCCAAACCGTGAAAATTTGGTAGAACATGTGGGGGAATTCTTTTCGTTGGTGCCACTCCTCTCGAATCTCTGATGGGAAATTCAAAGGTAACAACTTCTGCATCTTTCTCACCTGCCATATCTTCATTAGATTCTTCATGTGCTATCTTGAGGCTCCTCCTTCGAATGTCCCTGTCAACTTGTTAGTAGAATGGGTGGTGCTTACAACACCACTAATGGGAATGATAAGATTTATGCTCCAAAGATTGAAATTGAAATAAAACTGAATGTAAAAACAGAAAATCCACACTCAAAATAAATTCAATAACCTGAAATGTAATAATGCAACCTACATGCCCTACTTTAACAACACATCTACAAAACAATGTCAGATGTACTTTTGCACAATTAATAACTTCCCCCGCAACGGCGCCAAAATGTCGCACCCACTATATGTCAGTTAATTAAAACTTAACATGGAGAGTGCTAAACATAAATTATCAACCTGAGGAAGTCTTTTATTTCAAAGTTATCGTGCAAGATATATGCAAGTACAATTTCTACTTGACATTGTTATCTATTGGTATGCAATCATAACTGTTTGTAGACTAGATCACACCTGCTTGAAAGTAAATCAATCCTCAGTCTATTCATAAAATCATGCTATAAATCTAATCACACTTCAAGAATATAATTATCAAGAAACAAGATCTAACTGCGTACATCTAAAAGAATTGTTATGTTGGCCAACGATCTACCAAATGAATTATCAACACAACGATTATGACAGATCTAATGAATGAAAGCATACAACTATGATAAGCTTAATGAATGAAAGCATGAACGAAATAATAAGCAGATCTAAACAATAACACATTTACAATTAACACTACCAGCATCTGCTCAGGGAAGAGGGCCCTTCCTCCACTAAGCAGAGCTGGATCTCCACAATAAAAGTCTACAACTCCATAATTAAGAAACTGCCAGCATGTATTATCATAATGGAAGAATTACAATAGATCTGGATCAAATCCTACATCATAACATTGTGTTCTCTCCTATCTTACATCTCCTATCATCCATCTCCTATCATGCCTAATCTATCATGATTTATCCCCTATCAATATATCATCCCCTTCTCAATGAGATTGATTACATATTTATACATAAAATTATCTCATGGAAATGAAGATCTGAACCCCCAGCTTGTGATTTGTAATAGTTGAAACATGGTCGTAACTGCTGGCAATTTTGGAACCGGTCGCAACACCAAATATGGAAAATACCCTCTTGAAGAACCACCTGCATATCGCAAACCGTAGCTTTGTTTGGTGATTTCCTCAAGAGGTAGGTAAATGAGGATGTTATGCAAAAAACCCATGTCTCGTATTTTTGAGATTAATTTCCATATGCCGGCAAATCAAGATGTGAATCAAGGTGTTCTTATGTGGCATGCATTTTCGGTTAAGGCTGTAACAGCTGGCTATGAGCGTCCTGTATGTGACAACTCACTCCACAAACCATCATTAGTAAAATTATGCATAATAGTCTTTTAATTCATCAAAGATAAAGGAAAATAATCACTATTAACCACTTAAAACATCAATGGAAGTAGCATGCAGTTTTATGCGCAGCTACAACAAATGGATGGAAAATGGAATGATAAATGGGCAATAATGGTAAGAAAATGAATGAAAGGTATGTCGAGAAATGATGGAAAAATGGACAATTTCAGGGCCCAATAGGTACAGAGGGGAGATGTACAACTCAAGTATGTTCCTACAGAGGAATAAGTTGCTAATGTATTGACTAAGCCTTTGTCTCATGTAAAGTTTGAATACCTTAAATACAAGCTTGGTAAGTTCGAAAATACCTTCCTCATAAGAGGGAGTAATGATGATGATGTGGTTTCCTGTTGCAGGAGTGTGGTAGCTCCATCTAGGATTGGTATGTCAGTCTGTTAAGGCCTAGTTGATCCCATTGGGGCTGGTATATTAGTGTTGAAAAGGATTGGTTTATCCTAGTGGTATTCCTATGTCTAGTTAGGATTAGTTGGTCCAAAAGGATTAATAATCCAGACAAGTCCTGTTTGTTCCCCAGGTGGATCAGTATGTCTAGCTAATCTTGTTTGGTTTGAAATGATTAGTAATCCAAACATAGCCTGTTGGGTATACTAGAGTTATCACCGTGATGCTTCTTTAGATGATGATGATGTTGTTGTTCTAGCATTTCTATGCTGCTACTGATGACATTGTTCCAACATTTTTATGCTGTTGCTGATGATGTTGTTCCATCATTTCTATGTTGCTAATGATGATGTTGTTCCAACATTTCTATGTTGATAATGTTCCAACATTAGATGTTAGTATCTTGTTTTAGGACTAACATGATGATGATGACGTTGTTCCAGTATTCACATATCGATGACGATGATGTCCCACTATTGACATACTAATGATACTCATGTTGATGGTGTTCCATGATGATGACAATGTTTTGTAATGATGATTTTCCATGATGATGACGATGTTCTGTGATTATGCTATTCCATGATGATGACGATGTTCCACGATGATGGTGTTCCATGATGATGACGATATTCCACGATGATGATGTTCCATGATGATGATGTTCCACGATGTTGATGTTCCATGATGATGATGTTCCACGATGATGATGATGTTCCATGATGATGTTGATGTTCCACACTCATGATGTTGTTGTTCCAAAACTTCCTATGACATATAGATCCACCAGTCAGTTGTACAACTATTGTTGTTGTTGATGATGATGTTGTAGAATACCTTCCTTATTAAGAGAGATTGCTGAAAGAAAATTAACTTTGGAATTTATTATATTTTACCTTTATTGTATTATTATTATTCCTCCTTTGCAGATGCCATTCCTCCATCTAGAGATGTCATTGATGCACTTGGTCATGTAAATGTCTTGAGGTAAAACCTCCATTGTAAGTCGAGTCAATAGTACACACAAAAGTATTATTTAAATGTTGTTTTGAGTATCCCTAGGAAGTTCTCCATAGTTGAGTGGAAAAGTTGGCCCTATTGGGTTTTTAGACTACTCACTTGATGAGTATAAATAGATGAGGCTCCTCCCTCATTTGGACACACTCAACACTCAAGAAAGTTTGCTAGAGAGAGAAGGAGTATTCCATATGAGAGAGAGGAAGAAATCATTCTTATTCTTGGTTTCTTACACCGCACTTAGTTGGATTCTCTATGAAAGAATTTTTGCTAGGTTTTCTCCCCCACGATGGTTTCCCAAGATAAATATTTGTGCTCTCTTTGTGCTTTTTCTTGTCCTTCTTTTAGTGATCCTTTTCTTTTTGGCATAAAACTTTTAAAATTATAACATGAAACCATGGAGAATCCCTCAATGAACCTACTATAGTAACTATCAAGACCCATAAAATATCTCACATATGTCACATTCTTTGGAATCAACCAATTCATAATGGCTTCAAATTTTTTGGGATCCATCAATATTCCTTCCTCTTAAATAATGTGACCCAAATGATGAATTAGCTTTTGATAGAAGTCACATTTACTAAGATTTGTGTATAGTTGATGCTCCCTTAGCACTTGTAAATCCATTCTCAAATGATATTCATGTTCCTCTTCATTTTTAGAATAAATAAGAATGTCATCTAGAAAGACAAGCACAAACTTGTCAAAATATAACAAGAAAACTAGAGGGATGAGTTTAACTCTTGGCGTATCTTTCTCTCCAGATGATTTTGTAACAACGTGCCTATGAAGCTGGTCATGGTTACACCTTATTTGGATATGATTGGGATCTTTCCCAAGAAATAGGATTTCTAGTTAGTTGTGTTGGTAATAACTCCCAATTCGTTAATCTATTCATGGCTAAGCATTCATTTATACATTCATGTGACGGTTTATTTCACCTTCCGTCCAGCCTTTT